>JAFFZY010000038.1:0-27765 GCA_018397935.1 Propsilocerus akamusi
CCAAAATAAACTTGCAGTTTCTATAATGTCATCTTTCCATCGCTTGCGGGGTTTACCTACATTCTTTTATCTTTTTGGTATCCATTTTTCAATTTCGGAAGTCCATCTTTCATCATCGAATCTCGGCCCATCTCCATTTCATTTCCATTGCTTTAACTACAACGTCTTTTATCTGAAAACATTGTCTTATTCTGTCATTTCTAATGTGATCTTTCCGAGAAATATTCATCATAATCCGTTCCATCGCTCGCTGTTCAACCAATAATTTTTTGGCATTTTGATCACAAAGGGTCCAAGTTTGAGAACCATAGGTCAAGACTGGTAACACACACATGTTCATCAAGCTCCGTTTACAATAAAGTCGGATGTTTTTCATGAAGAATTTCTTTAGGCTCCAGAATGTCTTTCAGGCTGATGATATTCTTGCGTCTATTTCTTTCTCTGTGCGATTATTAATCCGGCAATGATAAATCTTCCATCATTTGTGTTGGTCATAATTTTTGTTTTGTCCCAATTTAACAACAATCCGACTGACCTTGAAGTGTGTTAGCGGTCGACAGTTGACGATTCTTCTGTCATGCATAGGAGATGTCGGAATGTGTGGTCTCGCAGTTTTGCGTGGTGATCTTGATTAGATTATGAGTACTTGTTTCATTATCCCTATAATCTCTCCCAGCAACCTCCTGGCCCCTGGCATCGTAGGACAATTGAAGTGCCATTGAATTTTGGCATAATCTTTTTTGCGCGCACGACGTAGTGATTATTAGGCCGAGTGGATCATACACACTTATTAACATTTTAAAAATTCTCTTTTTGTTGGCGTGCGATATTTTCGAGAATATCTCTTTGGTACTTATGAAAACTGAGTTAAATGTTAGCATGTCTTCGGTATGTTCCATTGGATTCCTAGCACTTTTTCTGTTGGGAACTCGTCCTTTTGCTCGAAGCAAACGTTCATAGCACTGGATTTCAATTTTTCATTCACTACGATATTACTCACGTTTGAGGAATTCCTCTTAGCTCGAAACCACCGTATTTGTTGATTTCGATGACTTGTTGGGTAATGCTTCTGGCCTCTTCGATTGAGGCGAATGAGTCCATGTAGTCATCGATGTAGAAATTGTTTTCGATTGCTTGTACCGCTCGCGGATTTCAGTTTGAATTCTGATGCGTTGAGGTTTTTTACGTATTGAGAGCTGCTTGGGCTGCATGTAGCACCGAAAATCATCACTTGCATTTGATAAACGTCTGGAGATTTTTGTGACTCACTGTCACGCCATAGAAAACATTGGAATCTCCTGTCTTCTGGTTTAATTTTTACCATGTGAAAATCTCCATAATGTCTCCAACGACAGCATATTCGCCTTGACGGAATTTGTACAGCACGCCGACTAAAGAATTGTATAAATCAGGGCCTTTCATCAACATATCATTAAGAGACGTTCCTTGGAACTGAGCTTTGGCATCAAGAAGAAGCGTAACTTGGGTTTGCTCGGTGTGCTTGTTCCGAAATGTGGGAGGCCATATATTGTCGTTTATGCTATGAATTCTTCTTTAGACAGCTTTTTTGCATATCCTTTTTGGATGTAATCTTCGATTTTTCGTGATATTTTGATTGTAGAGCTCATCGGATTTCATTTTGTTTTCCAGCGATATGAATCGACGTAATGAGAGATCAAATTATTCGGCATGATTGTATTATCGTTTTTGAAGAGAAGACCAGTTTCATAACGGTTTTTTTCACATTCCGAGTTGTTTGCTCTAGAATCTTCATTGCTCTCATTTCTTCGGCGCTCATGTCTGGAGACTTATTTTCGGCCAGTTTTCGGCAGTCACACCGTATTGTTCGAGCGCGAAGAATTGGTAAATTGTGTTCGTGTTTTCATTGAATTGATGTTCCGAGTCATGTCCGCATTCGCAGATGAGCATGGTGGCACCTTCAGTGTATCCGGTGTAATGGGTTTCTGGGCCGTGGATTGTCCAACCTAAGGAACATTTGTAACCTATTGGGCCGTCTCCGCTTTCATCAAAATAGGATTCTTCTGGTCTTGTGAGATGGGCGTAATCCAGACCGATCAGCAATACAGGTCTGACAGCTTCCAGTTGCTCCAGCTCGACGGGTTCTAGGTAAGTATACCGGGATTTCAACTCACCAATATCTATTTTTTGTAGGGGCAGCTTCAGCGTTTTCGTCGTGTGTGCTTTATTGATACGGAAGCTATCCATTGCGTTGCCGATACCCGAGATATTGAATGATACTTTTCTAGATTCGGTTTCATTACGTTGCATATTTTGATAAGCCCAGTCGAATTTTAACGGATCTCTTGGTCCCTTAAGCTGCAGTTCTTCGGCAATTTTTTGATCAATGAGAGTCATGTTGGAACATTCATCAATTAGCGCATGAACTGTCATTTCGCCGCCTGGTCCTGAAATCACCACTGGTAAAATACGAAACAGAGTGCGGCCTTCATCCCGATTATGCAAATTGCAGTGCATTTGTGGTGTTATCTCATTGCTCTGGGATTGAGTTGCTCTTGATGTTGATGCTCCGGCATTTATTGATGCGCTTGGATAGCCTGATGCTGCTTGCGAGTTGTTATTATGATACGTGGGACTATTTGCAAATGCGTTTCTTGTTCGAATGAGATGATGCCGATAAATGATAGTTCCATCTTGACGTTTTCTTCGCCTGCAGTTGCTGGACTGATGTGGGCCTCTCATGCATACGTAACACAGGTTCAATTTCTTGACTAAATCAAATCTGTTTTCTGGTGACATTTCTTTGAATTCGTTACACTGTTCCAGCAAGTAATGAGAATCACTTTTACATTTTAGGCATTTTCGATTTTCTGTTGGCCTTGATTCGACTGACTGATGTACGTTTACTTGAGGCTTAATCTTGATAATCTTGAGGATGAGGTGTCGATGCTGGAGCTGATGAACTAATTGCTTTCAAACCGACATAATCTTTGGATTCCTGTACAGCCACTCGCTGAATTTCGTTATCGATATTTCGTTACCTCGCTCTGTTTGACGTCGCTTTTCGCGATTCCATTGTGTTTGTAGACGAAACGGGAGCCTTTCTGCCATTTCATCTATGAGCGTGAAGTTATAGTCTTGGCTGTGCTTACCGAGTACCTTTATGTTGCTGGCTAATGACACTATCAGCATCGCGAAGTTTCTAATGGTCTCCGGCTTCTTTTCGGATGGGTTTTCTGCGCTTTTGATTTTGATACACATGCTTTCAACACTCTCGTGGAGTCCCCGTAATCTTCGTTCAGCAAGTTAATGGCGTCATCGACCGTTCTGAGGATTAGCTAGCAGGCTTGATACTTTGTTGATTACGCTCTTGCTTGTGATAGCTTTCATCACTCGATTTTTGTTCTGAGTGCTGCTGAAGAGACTTTGGACTATTAGGCGTTGAAAAAGTAGAGCCAGTCGAGGTAATCACCATCAAAATTTGGAAGATCGACACATGATTGTTGTTTCAAAAATTTGGCCAGCTCGTTGCTGCATTCGGTGACATCTGAGGATGAATTTTTCTTTACACTGATTTCGCCTTGATTATCGAGCCAGCTTTGGGTGTACCGTCTTTTCACCTGTCATCCTCTTCTTCTTTTGAATATTCTGATGAGTCATCATCATCAAATGATTCTTCCTCAATTTCACGCTCCTTTTCTAGTAGTTCTTGGAGCCTCTTCTGGTGGAGCTGCTTTTCTTCTTCAATCAGCTTCATTTCAGCTGCTTGGCGCTTTGGCGGGAGCCTTTGCTTTTGTTGCTCGGAGCATGGCTTTTTGTTTCTATCGCTTTTCCTTTGTCTTTAATTGGTGTTTTCACACTTTTTTTTGCTTGTTTGGCTTTCTTCGTTGCTTCTGTATCGGCTTTGCAGTCATTACATATCCATTTTTTTGTAAATGACGCAATTTTCATGCAACGGTAGTGTACCCATATGCCGCATATTCTACACTTGATCATTGCCTTTCTACCGTTGTAAACTTGATTGCACACGAGGCAAGGATTCGACACGTCTTCCTGAGTGGGCTGATATGCGGTTTTGGATTTGCCGTCATGTGTTCATCAATGCAGAATTGACATTTCCAAGTCTTCGCAAATACTGGGGCATCCGTGATGCATCTTGAATGATATCGGTCATCGCATGCCGAGCATGTTATGTGATCATCTTCTTCAACTTCCTTCATGCACTTCGGGCATTGTGAGAAGTGTTGGGCTACAGACATAGTGACCCAAGAATCCTGGCAGGATCGCCAGCTGTTAAATTTCTTCAACGGGGTTCAGGATCTTGAGTAGGGGGAAACTGTTTGAAGCAGGGTTCGACAGAATAAATACTTGCGACGAGAAATTGTGTAATTATTTAACACGAAGCGCAGTAGGTTTAACAATGCAAGAACAAAAATGGAATAAAATTTATTCTCTCCTAAATTATTTAAGGGACATTAATTATATGAATACATTTCAATGTTAAATTGGCATACTTTTTTCATCGACTGCAAAGTCGGGATTCAAACAATTTCTATGTCGTGCAGCTCTTTATGATTTTTCAATAAAACTGATCTATTCAAATTATAGGTATCAATTGTTTAAAATAGTTCTTTGTACAATAAAATTTTTCCTTACATTTTCTTCTGACCAGCAGTTTGATTTTTGGACAGGATTTTTCTTTTGGAATTTTATATTTCTGTGGAACTCGATCTAATAAATTAATAAGGCTTTGTGTCTCAGATCGGATGGCTTCAAAGAACAAATTTTATCATCGACCTTTGACCATGGGAATTTTTGATCCCGAAACTATGAAATTAAGGTTTGGATAAGAAATTTTGGCTGCATAGATGTTATTTTCAGTTAATATTATTTACCAATAGCGATGAGCTTCACTTAATTAATTTACTATACTTATAAATAAAATATTTTTTTTGCAACTTCACTCTTTGGCACTAACGACGGAAAAGAAAGGGCTAGGTAATTTTTGCGCAATTTATTTGGCGCCGAAACGAAAGGGACAGATGATCTATCGGATCATTGCGAAACTGATCGGATGATGCGAAATTTGGCGGTTACCGATTAGAGGATTTGTATTTTTTCCGTTAAATGTGAAGTTATTTATTGGATGGGAAATTTTTACAAAGTGTCAACAGGCTCTTTGATCATCGCAATTAATTCTTCCTTGGTTTCAGCAAAAACAACAATATCATCAGCAAAGCGAATATTTGAAAGCCATTTTCGTCCAAGATTTAGTCCTCTATTATTCCAACACAGACCCATAAAGATCAATTGTAATACCGCATTAAATAATTTTGTTGATAATGTCGTCGCCTTGTCGGACTCCTTTTTCTATTTTGAATGATCTTCCCTCTTTCTCAAGTTTGATTTTCGCTGTCGATTTTTCGTAAATATTTTTGATAATTCTGATGCATTTATTATGTACTCCTTGTAACTTCAAAGCTTTCCACAAATAGGGATGTTCAATTGAGTCGAATCAATGAGTCCAAAGTAAATTTTCTTATTGAACTCTCCACATTTCTCCAAAAAAAGTACAGGCTGAAATATTCATCCTTTTCTCAAGTCATATCCAGGTAGAAAGAAATACAATGGTTTAATTAATAATTCCTGTCGGGAAGAAAAAAAGTTAAAGCCAGGTCTAAAAACAGAAAACACCTGGCAAAAAAAGTACAACAAAAGTACACCTCTAAAAAAAAATATTAAAGGAGAGGAGGGCGCAAAAAATGAACCTGCCTACCCAATAAAATTCTCTAGATCCAGCCTGGAGGCTCCAAGGACGAGCATTAAGTCAATGCGGACAACCATCAACAACAATTGCCTTAGATTTTCAAGCATCAGGAACCTGGGAAAAATATGTTACGTATTTAAATTCGCGCGGAGGGATATACTGCGATGGAATGTCAGGTAGCAACCTTCGATTGGTCAACTGATCGGGACCATTCTAATAAATACATGTGAGCTGTCAGTTTATGAAGAATAATGTAAGTTTTCAAGGTTGGGGGATTGGAGTCAACAAAACATTTTAATGGACAAACCTACGTAGGATCCGTCTTCGTTTGGCCTGAAGACTTGCCAAACTGCAAGAAGTAATTCCATATTTACATATTTAAAAATCGTCCTTTTCTGATCTGAGACATTGTATGGATTGATCGCACAGCCCCGACGTAAAAGTGTCCGTATGATTTTTCTCGGCAGGGCATTAAATAAATTATCAACACCTATGTCCATCAATATTTGAGAATAATCAAAAAAATCGTTGACTATTCTCACGTAGGGCTTGATACATTTTTCGAAGTCCAGCGTGTCACAGATAATATTTACAATTAATTTCAATATTCTATTTGAATAACAAATAATACGGGACGAATTATTAACATTCAAATCCCTAATGAGAATAATATTATTGTAACTGAAATATTGTCTATACCTCTGGAATGCAATTCTCATAAATGTTTGCGTAGTTTTATTATGAACATAGTTTTTTGGTCAGCAGAGCTGGAATTTATGCCTGTGTGGTTATAATACAAAATGAGGTAGCACGTAGCAATGGCTTTCGTCCAAATTACTATGGTCTATGGAAAAGCGCAACCCCAACTGTCGCGAACTGTATGTAATCGGATGTAAAATGTTATACTAAATTGATGAAAGAGTGGAAAAGAAACATTTAGTAAAGTAGGACCTGAAAAATAAGATCGGCATTAATGAGGTCTAAAACACTGTTTAATACATTTCAAGACAATATTTTGAAGCTGGTGGAACAAATTTTTGAAAAAACCATGTTTTCGTCAAATTTCACGTATATCGTGAGTTTCCCTGGAAAATCCGGAAATATTAAAAGAAAAGTAAAAATGCAGTTTGATTAGCTCCAGGTCCATGAGTTTTCTTGAATCGATAATAAGTCGGGAACATATAAAAAAAAGAAAAATTTAACGATTTTTCATGGAAAATGTAGATCAAGTTTTCAAGATTTCAGAAAACCTAATATACCTAATAGTTTAATTTGTTTAATTGGAATATCCATTGGACTATTAAAAAAGTTAATAATAACAAATGTGTACAAACCTTGCAGTTCACTAATGTTTCACCGGTTGCGTCGCCGGTTGTTGGCTCGATTGTCTCGGCTTGGTTTTAAGGACACAAATGTTGGCGGTCTAGAACTCGGTCCGGGCATTTCGACAAATTACGTTCCTCTTCAAATGGATAAATCATTTGAAACCCACCGACATCAGATTGCACCGGGTATAAAAACAATGATGCACCATCTATCGGAAAAAATCATTTGTTCAGACTGAAGTGACTGAAGTGGCAACACTTATGCCGCTATTGTTGTCACTTGGTAATATCAGCCTGGCGAGCCGGATTAACTGTTGGGCTGACTTGGAACTGTTGACCAAACTGGAAAGATTGGAAGGATTGGAATAAAAATTATTTTTTTGAGAAAATTCTCTGTGGCTATAAATTGATCCCTGCCGAACATCAGTTCTCGAATCACAAATGAAAAATATTCAACCATGACCCAATGAATGATGTAGTATATACACTCCAGATGGAATTACTCGAAGCAACAAGCAAATCTTTTAGCTCTGTCTTCACGGTCTTTCAATGAAACTCAAGAATGAGGGGGCTCAGAATGTCATGAAGAAATGTGGTGAAGCAATTATTATTATTATTATTTAGCCTGTATCAATCCAGTATCGGATAAAAGGCAACTCGACAGAAAACGCTGGTAATTACAAAAAAAAAAAAAAAAGCCTCCCCTCTTGTTGAAATATTTTACACGGGCCATCTTCTTCCGTTTTGTTCAGGATTCTTGTACACCCAATTTCTTTTGAAAAACCCGCAAATTTTGATTAATTTTTACGTTCCATGTGAGTTTTGCAGCCCGAATTACTTCCACGCTGGCCTAGTACGGGTTGGAAGCACTAGAATCCAATTTAAAAATTCCGGAACAGAAAATTTTGGTGTTAATTTTCCAAAGCGAAGCCTACTTTTTTAAACATATAATTGAACCAATAACTAATCAGCAACAAAAAAAACGGAAAAGCGCAAAAAACTACATCACCTTCATCAGCATAATCAATAAAATTCTCCAAGTTACTACACAATATTGAAATACAATCAATCTACATGACCAAATTCTAAATAGGCAACATTCAATTTACCTCAATGAATTGGAACATCAGTTGTTTTAAGTTTTTTTTTTTTTTTCCTTCTTTTTTCTATTATAAATTTTCTGTTTATATTACTTTTACTACATATTACTATTATTTCGCCACTTTAAATTTACCTGAAATTACTTATTTTAATCAGTTTAATTCTAACTCTCAATACAAATTCTCCTTCTCCAATGCGGTATTTTTAAACATACGTAGCCTCCGGGTTGGTTTATGCTTCAGAAGCTAAGCAAGAGCCCTGTAACTTATTGTTTTCCATCTTCAAAAACCGCCAATTCGGAAGCTAATTACCTTTAATAGGATGGATCATGAAAAAATCAAAAAGTGTCAAACGTCTCTACTGACTAACTCATTTAGATTTAGTTCATTCTTAACTGAATTTCAAGCAGCCATTTTGTCACACACTACAATAGTCAATGTTGGAGAAAATTTTAAAAAATTGTTCATGAACTTGGAGATTTACAATTGTTTGGTAATTATATACGGTGGTATATGTATGGTTATATATATACCCTCAAAGAGAGATGGCACGTTGTCGACTCAAACTATATAGAACAAAATAAACACCAAAATTCGGCTAAATACACAATCATGCAACCGCAAACAGCTTCAAGAAAAGTTTACAATCTACAGCCATGAGTAAACAATCAATCGTGGATGAACCCTTTTTAAATCCAAATGAAGTAGCAGGAATTACGTTAATTTTATACAATGTTCATCCATTATTTCCTTCACTCTCGTGTTGATGATTTTCACCCCGACTTGAATTAATGCAATTGGGTGATATGAGGCAGTGTCATTCGGATTTTTTTTTTTGGTTTAATAATGGACACAATGATAATAGTCTTCATTTCCTCCGGCAGCTGTCCTTTCTTCCAGATATCGTTAAGAAAATCAGAAAATTGCATAATTGCAGAAATATCCATTTCTTCCGACATTGAAAATGAAATCTAATCAGAACCTGGTGCAGAAATTTTCTTAAAGCTGAGAATTCTATTCATACCTTCAAGTTAAATCTTCCACTGGATGATAATTCAGAAACTGCTTCTTTTGGTTTAAAGGATAAAGTCAATTTAAAAATTTGTTGGCATTTTCCTTTGAATCAGAAATTAAATTAAAATATTTTTCCTTAGTTTTGTGTTGAAGCATTGCAACAATTTTCCATACATTCACGAGTGAAGTGAGCGGATTTATTTCTTCAATCAATTCACGACTTTTTTTTATTTTTAGACCTTTTAATAGCGTTTCTCATGTCTTTAATATTTTGATCTAACTTTGTCACTATTTCTGATGAACTTTTGTTATTGTACTCACTAATTAACTTTCTTCTTTCGTTTTTTAGTTTTTCCGTTTCATCATTCCACCAATATTTTGGATTATAATCTAATGGTACATGTTTAGTATTTTCTTTAAGGCTATTTTTCGTGGCTTGTTGAAAACTTAGAAGATCTTTACAGTTACTAATATTGCTATTCATAAATTTAACGATATTTTTGAGATTTACTGTTATTTTTTTATCACATTTTCTTCTAACATTATTTAAACTTTGTATTTCAATTATCACGCAATAATGATCACTTCCAAGGCATTCATTAATCACATCCCATTTAAATAAGTGATGAATATTTGGTGGGCAAAAAGATAAATCAATTGCTGAATGAATGTTTGATGAAACTGAATTTTTCTTCGTCCTTTTACCATTATTTAAAATCACTAAATCATTATTTGAAATTAAATCAGCTATAAATCTCTTGCTGTTGTAATAGACGATCCCCATAGTGAATGGTGAGCATTAAAATCACCACCTTTGAGGCACTTTTTGTTATGTATAAAGTCGATGATTTTTTTAAGATCTTCCTCAATTTCTTTGTTGTTTTCTTCGGGCACATAAATTGAAAAGCAGTCAAAATTTTCTTTCACTAATTTAATTCCAATGATTTCAACATGTTTAAGATTCAAATTTATATTAATTATTTGAGTTTGAATACAACTTGTCACTATTATTCCTACACCTCGATATCCTATGGATTTCGAATGATTTAAATGTACATTATAGCCTCGAAAATAAAAATTATCTCCATCGATAGACCAGGTTTCTGATAGAAGAACGAAATCGATGTTTTCACGAAAAATAAATGCATCAATTTCATCCTTGTTGGACCGAAGACTTCTTGTGTTATGTTGTAGGATCTTATAAGGTAAAGTTGCATTAAAATTAATTCTTCATTATTAATAATTTTCATCCATGTATTCATCGGCCCACAAAGTCTCAAATTGATTATAATCGACGATATCTCTTCTATGATTATTGTAAACTTTTTTATTGACATTCCATTGATTCTGATTCTGTTACCTTTCAATTCTTGATTGTTTTGATTTGATAATAATTTGACGACTTGATTGACGATATGTTTCGTGTATATTGGATTTTTTGTTACATTATATGAAGACCCAGCCAATGGATTAAATTGTTTTTCTTGTTTCACAATGCATCGTTGATTAGGATTTTCCTCTGTTCTTCGTCATAAAATTTTGTCTGGTATATTGTTGTTGTTGATGTCTTTGAGAATGAATTTGTTGATATTGTTGAAGTTGTTGCTGTTCTTCAATTTCATTTTTTGATTGAAAATTTCTGATCGCTGCTTCCGAAGGACGTGGAGCATTTTTTAAAATTTCACGAAATGAAGGACCTTGATGTTGTTGTACTGGAAATTCGTTATCATCAAATAAACCTCTGTTGTTAAATGAAATCCTTGAACAAATAGCTTCACGAGCCTCGATGTATCCCATATTGTATTTACCCATATTGTATTTGATTTCCTTCTGAAAAGCCAGTGATTCACATTTAACGTCATCAAAACGATGATCAAGATGGCAATGAGCACAATTAGGAGTAGATGAATCGCAATCTTTCAGATCATGTAATTCTGAAGCACAATTTTTACAGCGCTTTTTTAAACTTTTACATTCTGTTGATTCATGACCAAATCTAAGACAGAACTCACAGAGTTTTACTTTTCCAACAAAAGGCGTTATTCTAAATCTTGTATTATATGCTTTTACATAATTTGGTAAACGTGTTTGTCTAAATGTAATTTTTACTGCTCTCGTGAATTCAAATAATTTAGTTTCGCGATTTATTCTTTTTAAACGCTCTACACTTAAAACTTTTTCACCATTTTCCTTTAATTCATCATGAAGATCTAAAGATCAACTTCTTCATCAACATTTTTTTAGCATGTTAAAGATCTAAGTAGGATCTTTAAGCGGCGGCAGACAGTAACCTAAACGGGAGAAATATTGTATACCCCTGGCATACACCTGACTTAATGTACAATGCACATATCATACCCCTGACATAATATTCCCATAATTTCCATAATATGGAATCATAAGAATGCGAAAAATAAAAACCAAGGTTGTTTATATACTACTACTAAATATACTGCCTTGATAAAAACATCTTCACTTTTGATCGCATCCATTAATTGAAATGTAAGCAAACAGAAAAAAATAAAAAATTAAATTAGAATCTTAAAAAGACACTTACTTAGTGTAAGACGTAGTTCACCTTCTGGTATTTTGGGTTTGGATATATTCTGAAAGTGACAGACTCTTCCATCGAAGGTCGCATAATTTTTTACTGCCTTGATTTCAATACTCTGTATAATTTGCTGTTCTTTTGCGGAAATAATAATAAAACATATTTATTAACAAAATTAGGTAGGCTCTGATAAGAATAAAAGCTCTCAGTTAACATTGAAAATGTCGCGAAAAAGTAAACAAAG
Organism: Propsilocerus akamusi; assembly: GCA_018397935.1. Lineage (NCBI taxonomy): Eukaryota > Metazoa > Arthropoda > Insecta > Diptera > Chironomidae > Propsilocerus > Propsilocerus akamusi. The sequence goes on from JAFFZY010000038.1 coordinate 11,981, forward strand.
ATCTTTTGGAAAGAAGAAATTTACATTGAAAATAATATTATTTTATATCTCGGCTATTGCCTTTGCTTCGTGCTTGATAATTTCTTTATTCAGTGTGCTAAAATTTCAATTTAAACTTTCATCTGTTGTTTCCATATGCATCACAATTACAACTTCTCTGGCAACTGCACTTTTGATGATCTTCCATCGTTCGTCGCGGTGCATTTACTTTCTGTTAATTCCACAAATCTTCAGCAAGCGAGGACGATCGGCTGTCGTGGCTTTTGCTTTCATTTTAGCATTTAGTGGTCCGACAAGAAATATTTTAAAAAACGTTGAAGTACTTTCGAGAAGCATTTCCTGTGGACAGGGGCAGCTAAAAATAGCCCTTAACAATTTGATGATCGCAATAAAAGAACCTTATCTGGCGCTTCAAGATGCCGTAACAAAAATCCTTCCAGTCATCAACAAATCGTTAAACAAAGTTAGAGAAAATATCTTGGAAATTAAAAGATCTTTGAATGCTGTCGGTGAGTATTGCACGATTGAAAATAAAATTGTTGTATATGTATTAATTAATTTCACAGGACGAACAATAGGAAAAGCTTTCGCATGGCTTGTAAATATCGTTAAGTTATGCAATAAGAAGGGAACACCATTCGACATGTGTTTGAATGCATTTGAGCAAACAGTGTCATCTTGTCGGTAAGCTACAAGTTATAAATGAAATTGTACATTTTTTATTTATTAAAGAAAAATCGTTGCATTTTTAGTGAGAAATTTGGAATGTTGAATGTCTTGTGTGACACGACATATCTGGCAAAAATGTTTTGCTTCGGTCTCAAGTTTATCGATTATTTTTGTGAACTTATTGATTTTTTAAGTGATGCGGCTTTGCATAAGATCGAGAAAAGTATTTTTATTTAATATGTATGAGATTATCGTTATCAATTTCAATGCTTTTTCTTGTTCTTCAGAAATGGACGAATTTGCGAGAGAAATTGAAAATATTTTCTACGTTTCGATGACATTCAATCATACATTTCATTTCAATACGAATGCCTCAAAGAGCTTTCATCAAATCGAAACAGAAATTATCGGTGAAATTCAACGGCGAATGCAAACCGTTACGAGTGCTTTTAGCCTTGCTGGGGGTTTCTGTAGTTTCTTCTTCATCTGGATGATACTCAAGTATATAAACATACTTTTAAGTACTCAATATTTAAAATACTATAATTAGGTTTGTATCAACTTTGTAGAACTATCAAATATCATTCCAAATTTATATCTGAATTGCGTTATGACAATTTTTACATCACAAAACGATTCCACGAACTAGATCAGAAGACAAATCTAGATCGTGTGCTACCACTGACTAACAAAGAGCGAAAACTTTATGCAGATTTAATGTCGTTACGTCTCATCCGCAACGAAAAACGAAAATTATTCAAATCCGGCGTATTTCTGATTATGTCAACAATACATCTTACTGGAATCTTGGCAGTCGATTATTCTGTCTATTGGTTCCTAGAGACGATTCTTTTTTACGGAAGTCTCAATGATAACAGTCAAAGGGAAGGTACGTCTCTGTTTTTCTCAGATTAATTTTCGGTCCAAATAAATTGGTTTATTTTCCAGCGGAAATCATTACATTTTATGTCTCGGGTGAAGGAATTGTTGCCGACTTATATAAAGATCTAATTCATATTTTTAAACCACTTGTATCAGCTTATGACATCAATTCAACGCTTTGTTTGCCGCATCCACATTCACCAGATTATAGAACTTATCTAAAAATTTTGGGTCTTATTGCAATGTTCTGGACGTTGCTGATTGCTGAACCATATGGGTTGAGACTAAGACTCTTTATCATGGAAGAACATTATCCGCGAAGATGCATTGAAAGAACATATTTTCTTCATAATCGAATTCTAAATAAACGTTTGAATTTTGTAAAATTCGCACGACACAAAATGCAGCAAATATATTTTGGAGAAGATACCAAGACCTGCATTGAGCTTCTTCGAGCAAAAGCTAAAGGATCTTGGATTTGCCGCATGATCTTTGGCACAAACAATAACCTACTGTGCATGCTCTGCAGTCGTTTTAGTAAAAGCGGTTATGATTTGGTAACTTGTGAAACCGAAGGTTGTCTAGCAACTTATTGCACTGAATGCTTCAATGATCTCAACGGTACATGTTCTTTGTGTCAACATCAACAACCTATCGATTATAGCGATGTCAGTGATATTTCTGAGGAAAAGTAAGAAAATAACACAAACTAAAAAATAATCCAATCATTGCTACACTTGTTTGCAGGGACTCGTCACAAGATGAATCGAAAAATGGTTAAGAGTTATTTTTTTTAAGAACATTTCAAAATCAGTTTGTCTTTATATCTATGTTAGTAATGTTTTGGACTTTCGCCACAGGGAGACAGGGAGAGAAAGAATCTTGTGAATGTGTGTTTGCGATTCCTTTTCCGTCATTACTGAAAATTTTCTAAAATTGCACCTCAAGATGATAGATGCAGAATTGATTTTCTATCGTTGAAATAGATAAGACAGTATATTTCCATAGATCGTATCCTGGAAATTAGACGTTGCAATGGTTTGATTATTGAGATCGATCGCTGCGTATCGCAGCATGTGCGTGATTTGTCATTTGCTTTTTTGTGAAGATGTCGTGGAAAGAGTTAGTTAAGTAGTTGCTTATGAGTAGTAACTAATTCACACATTCATTATTATCATTCAGATAGTCACATTTGATATTTGTCACAAAGACTCTTCTTCCCTGCAATCTGAAAATAAAATAATTGTTAATTGTTACAACAAACGAAATGGTAACAAATTAACCTGAATAAAATCAAATAAAATAACTCACTCGAATTCTGATAGAAGTTTTACAATTTTTTCTCTTTAAAATTTTTTAACAAAAAGTATGTAGTAATATAAAAAATATTATTCTATTGAAACAAACTGATTAAAAAAAAATGTACATATATATTAGAAAAAAAAAAGAAAATCTTAATTATATAAAAGAAATAAACCTTAATTAAGTATTTAATGCTTTCATTGGTACATCATCAGTGAATATACTTAGCTGGATATTTATATAATGTATATTATTATATTATAATGTATAGTAATGGATATTTATAAAAACGCTTCAACAACAGCAATGTGCCATGTTAACAAAGCTAAACTACAGAAGTTAATCAATTTCATGAAAGACCTGGATATAACAGAGTTTAAAGGGTGTCTTTAAGCTAAGGGTACATTGGAGGTACAATAGATCTTCGGGTCGAGGTGCCATCAGCTATCGAATCAGCCGCCCTAACTAACTATCTATCTACTCGAACGGATTGAGAAGGATGATTAGGTAATAGGTAACGGGAAAAATGAAGGAAAATTACTGACTAAACGTTATTACTTGCGATGTATTTGGTAGATCATGATAGTTTTCAGGTAGATCAATGCACGGAATTGATGATTATTCAATTTCCAAAGGCAACGGGCATAAATTGACAATTCCTCGTGGAACTGTTCTTCCTTGAAATTTTACGTCGACAGCACGAACGAGTCCATCATTTCCAGGATGGACTGCAGTAATTTGACCTAATGGCCAAAGTGTGGGAGGAAGTTGAACATCCTTGACCACGACCAATTGTCCAATCTTGATATTTTCATGTGGTGTCTGCCATTTTGCTCGTTGCTGGAGTGTGCTGAGATATTCTCGTGATCATCGATACCAAAAATCATCGAGCATGTATCTGACCTTTTCCCACCGCGATAACATTGTAAAATTTTGAGATGCATTATCAATTCGGGGTTGTACTATGCTGATGATAGGACCACCGATGAGAAAATGTCCAGGTGTCCATGGTGCAGGATCAATTGGGCTGTTTGACATATCAGTTAGGTGAGGCTTTTCCGAGCGCGACTCTTTTGATGTGCGTTTTGACGGCTTTGCTTCCGCTTTCCCAAAATCCACCAAAATGAGGTGTGGCTGGAGGAATGGTGTTCCACTGAATTGGTGGGATTGTAGCCGAATATTGCGTAAGAGCTTCTTGAAATTGGCTATCGTTCCACAAAACTTGAATTTCTTGAAGATCTCGTTTAGCTCCAACAAAATTTGTTGCGCTGTCAGAACAAATGACGTTTGGTCTGGAGCGTATTGAGGCGAAACGTTTAAGCGACGCCATAAAAGCAGGTGTAGACAAATCGCTGACGACCTCTATGTGAATTGCTCTTGTTGCAAAACATTTAAAAACAGCCAGATATGATCGAGTGCTAGGAGCATTTCGACGCAATTTTTCAAATGTTAGAATAGGGCCAGCGAAATCAAGACCAACTACGGAGAAGGCTCTTGTTGGGCGTGTGACTCGTTCAGCTGGTTGATCACCCATTAGCTGATGAGCAAAGCGTGGATTTGATTTGAAACATTGATAAAAACGATGAAATTGCATTCGTGCATAGCTTGGTCCATGCAGTGGCCAATAGTTTTGGCGAACGATTGCTAATGTTGATTGTGGTCCAGAATGGAGCGCATTTTCATGAACGTCTTTGAACAAAAGACGCGTGAATCGATGTCTTGTGGGCAAAATGATTTGATGCCTCTGGTTGTAATCTTGATTACAGGTCTGAGCCTGCCGCCAACACGGATCAGGCCATCTGTATCCAAGAATGGTTGTAAAGAGCGCAATGATGAATTTTTGAGAACGTTTTTTCCACCTTGCAGTCTCAATAGTTCTTTGTGGAATGATTCACGTTGCACTATTATGATTAATGCAACTTTTGCATGATGCAATTCTTCAGGTGTCAGCTGTCCATCGCGCGGTTCCTCTGTGTGCCTAAAATTGTATAATGTTCTGTTAGCATGAGCGACATTTTTTATCATATCTTGAAATGAAGTAAATCGACGAATGATACTCGATGTGTTGAATTCTTCAGATTCTTCCCTGGTGACTGGTGATTGCACAGAAGGGGAAATATTGTTCAATGCTTCTTCCAAGTCGTTGTCGTTTTCAAGACTGATATTTTCATCTTGAAGCGCGATATGTTCCTCTTCAGATTCGAAAAACGAAAAGCTTTTTGGAACTTTTAAACCAGGTAAGTTGTCGACTTGTGCTGTTGCGTTTGAGCACCAATATTGATTTGTTATCGATGTTAAAAATTGAGGACCTTTCCACCAGAGATCATTGTTCCTTAAATCAGCTTGCAAAACTCTTCGAGAGACTACCGTCTTCCACCGAATAAACGCTCCGGCCTTTTTTAATTATTTTACTGTGCAATTTCTCTAGAACGCCAGCAAAAACTAAGTAATACATCAAATGAAGTAGGATTTAGTGTATACATTTGTATAGGGTGGGGATCTTGAGGAGATATTATAACTGAGAAATTAAATATGTAAGTGGAAATTTAACGTATTTCCATAGAAATATCGCATTTTTTTATTTAATTATTTTTTTGTGCAATTGACTAATGCAATTTTTACGCTGGTTTTCACTAACTCGACGAATATCAGTGCGAATTGTTCATTACATGAGATACCATAGATGTTGGCAGAATCGGCATTTACAATTATCAGTGATAATTCAAACCGATAGAAATACATCACTAGGAAAATTTAGGAAGAAAATTTAGAAATACATCACTTGGAAATTTCCGCATGCCAGGGCCAAACTTTTCATATGGAAACATATGACGTCATCAAACGAAAATTTAAATCGATAAAGTGGAATCAAATGATGATAAAGCATGAAATCAACCACAAAGCTGCACGCGAATACGCGATACAAGAAATCGACAAAGAGGACGCACATAAAATGCAAAGATTAACCTCATTAAAATTTTTATACAAAATCGGTTTTTTTCGTGAATATTCTTGAATTTGAAATAAAATTTTTTTTTGGCTGCGAAGATTTAACATAGAGAAAGATATCACAACAAACGTTAATGCTACGGTTGGGCAAAGTTCTGAATAAGATGCTTGCAATTGTTCCTCTAGTTTACCTTTTGGATTTGGTATGATTAAATTGTCTGAATTTTCAGTCCAAACTGGGTTTCTGTAAAATATACTTTTTTATTAGAATGTACATCGCCGGCGTTTAGCTGAACTTGAAGTTAAATAGTTGCAACGGAAGCAGATAAAAGAAGAAAAACCAATAGACCAGGGCTGGGAATTAACGCTTCAAAAGCTTGCTTTTGTAATTTGCTTCTGCTTGTATAGAAAATAAATAATTTTGATATGATGAACTTTTTTTTTTTTTTTTTTTTCATTGTATTCGTTCTCTCGCTCTTTATTATTTCCTTCATTCTCTCGTTACTTTTTTTTTCTCCGATTTTAATGCGCAGTTTGCTTTAGAACGTTTTTGAGAAAAGACTTGTATTTCGTTTTCAAGTTCAAAAAAAATAATCAGAAAAATATAATGACTTTTCAATCATTGGGGTTACGAGTGGGATTTCGATATCAAGTTAAGCATTTCAGTGAATTTTCTACACAAGCAGCAGATTGTAGGGTTAAATTTGAAGATGAATGGAATGCAGCAAAACCATTTGATAGTATTCCAAAGCTTACAAAAATAGAAACTTTGAGACGATTCATGCCTGGAGGTACAAGGCTCACCGATTAATGATAAGATAAAAAAAATAACTTGCTAATTTTATAGGAAAATATCACAAAGTACCGCTCAACAATTTACATCGATTAATGAAAGCAGAGTTTGGAGATATTGTTTTGATGCCGGCATTGCTTGGACGCCCACAACTTGCGATGACTTTCAGCGTGAATGATTTCGAGAAAGTAAATTCGTATCATGCATAATTTAAGCGGAAGTACTGATCAACATTTTCATATTTCAGTTGTTCAGATCTGAAGGTCAATATCCAAACAGAAGAGCTATAGAAACTTTGGCTTACTATAGAGAGACTGTTAGACCAGACATCTATAATGAGTACGGTGGATTATTCAATGAGTAAGTTTGGAAAAACAAAAAAAAAATGGTGGAAAAAGCATTTAATTTTACAGACAAGGCGAAGCTTGGGCGAAGATGAGAAAAATCATCAGTCCAGTAATGTTACAACCAAAAACTGTTAAGCTTTACGTTCCTCAAGTTGAAGAAATTGCAAATGACTTCATTTCTATGATCATGCAGAAACGTGATGAAAAAAATGAAGTTCCAGCAAATTTCGGGAATTTCATAAATATGTGGAGTTTAGAGTCAATTGCGTTCATCACTTTAAGTAGAAGACTAGGGATATTGAATGAAAATAATCAAGACGAAAATGCTAAGAAACTAATAAAAGTAAGTTATTTCTTTCTTTTTTAAGATAAAAATGGATAGAAGATTGAAATCAGAGTTGAAAAAATGAAAAACATTCAATGTGGAAAACGTATGCACCGCAATAGATCATTTAGTAGAGCAGTCACCAGGCAAGCGAAAGTTCGCGGATCCAATTCCAGCTTGTGACAATGTTTGGTATGGGTTTGCAATTTCTCCTATTTAAATTATTGTGATTTCAATTCTGAATTCAATCCTGAATTTAAAAAATAACTCAAGTATGGCAAAACCAGTACTGGTGCACTGAACCCTTAATCAGCATAAAAATTAAGTTATTTCAGTTTATTTATTATTTTATACATTTATCTAATCAATCGTTTCATTTTCATTAGCTGATAAGAGAATTCTTTGAGCGTGCTTATGATTTTGAAGTGAATCCATCAGTATGGCGATATTATAAATCGAAAGCTTTTAAAGAACTTATGGCAGTTTATGATGGAATCACAAGGTGTGATTAGATTTACTTAGTGATTTAGATTATATGATTTTTTAAATTAATGCTCAAATTTTCAGTATCGTCATGCATTATATTGATGAGGCAATAGAGGAAATAAAATCAGATCCCTTAACGGAAGACCGCGAAGAAAGTATTTTGGGAAAAATATTAAAAATTGACAAGAAAGTCGCGGTCGTAATGTGTGCAGATGCTCTTCTTGCTGGTGTTGATACCACTGCTTCTGCTACACTTGGAATATTGTTTTGTTTAGCAAAAAATCAAGACAAACAGCAAAAATTACGTGAAGAGCTTTTGAAAATTCTACCAGGTAAAGACGATAAATTAACGCCTGATAAAATGAGAAACATGCCTTACCTAAGGGCTGTTCTAAAAGAGGGTATACGCTTATTTCCACCAACAAGTGGAAATATAAGAAAAGCTGACCAAGATTTGGTACTTTCGGGCTATAGAATTCCAAAGGGATTAGAAGTTGCAATGGCTGGGCAACTTATTCAAAGTATGGAAAAACATTTTGAAAGAGCCCCTGAATTCATACCTGAGCGCTGGATGAAAGAAAAATCGGATGGGTGTCCGCACGTTAAAGATTCAAATCCTTTTGCTTATTTACCTTTTGGATTTGGTGCAAGGTATGATTAAATTAGCCCAAACTTTGACTGAGCCCAAACTGAGACTGACTGTATAAAATAATTTTTTTTATTAGAATGTGCGTCGGCAAACGTTTAGCTGAACTTGAAATTGAAATTTTAGTTTCCAGAATCGTCCGAAACTTTAACATCCAATGGCAGTATCCAGATATGAGGGTTAAAAGTGTGCTTGTTAATATCCCAGAAGGAGATTTAAAGTTTAAATTCACTGAAATCTAAGTAATTTCTTCATTGTAATATAAAAAATAAATATGATTTGAGAATAAAAATATTTTTGTCTCTTAAAATGTTTCGTCGATATCAGAAGCACTTAAAATTCAGAATCAATGAAAATTTTTGTTTATGGATATGTTAGCAACGAACACAAGTTAGCTTATGGGAAATGTTATCTTATCCACCAAAGCTCCAAGCAACAAATGAAATCTACAAGTCTTATGAGAAATGTCTTCCAGTACGTGGTCTCTACGCATTTAATGTGTCTATATTCACGTTCAAGGCTCTCCAAGATCTACCTAGTACGCCATAGTTTTCAGTTCAAGCATCGTTCATCACGCTTAAGGAATGGCGGCGACATCGAGGTTGCAGCTGTTAAACAAAATTATAAGAGAACGGATATTTCTCACAACGGGTTTGCTATTTTTAACTCGGTTCCAATTAATGCACGTCAAGGGACCCTTCAAAATTTTAAGTCATACGCAAAAAATTTCTTCAACAAGCCGAAAATGATTGAAAATTTGAAAAATTACTTAAAGGGGATATTTGGGAGCTTCAAAAATAATGTAAATGAAACTACATCAACCCTTTCGAGAGACGAGACTCTCGTCACGAGAGCTGATTTGAATTTATTTCTTGCTTCTGTAGTTTCTTCTTCATCTGGATGATCTGGATGATACTCAAGTATATAAACATACTTTTAATTACTCAATATTTAAAATACTATATTTAGGTTTGTATCAACTTTGTAGAACTATCAAATATCATTCCAAATTTATGTCTGAATTGCGTTAGGTATGACAAATTTTATGAAACTGTACGCTTGCAAACAGATAATTTTTCGAAAAATTTTCGGAACTGTACCCTGGAACATTTTTTTTCTTATAATGAATGAATAATAATAGTTCTTTAAAAAAAAAAACTTTTTAAAAAATACGCTTTAATTTTGTGTGCCATAAATAAACAGATATTTTAAAATGGACTAGAAAGGAGAAAATAAATTTTCTACTTTTTAGTTTTCATATCTTTAGTTGCATCAGCTATACTGGTTAATTTAACCGCCCATTATATGGACGAATACTGAGAACAAATATGGAATTAGGTGTATTATGACTATCTAACATTTTGTCGGTAATAAAACCGTAAAGTTATTATAATGGATCAATACAGTATTTATTTGACCAATGAGTAAATCATAAACGTGAATCTTTGTCACCTTTTATACATGTGCAATTTATTATTCATTCCATTTAATATAGCTTTACCTATTAGAATAATAACATCTATCCGCCCCACTATCATCTAATTCCTCCGCATCAACTAAATTAGCTAGTTTTACCGCCCCACTATGTGGCTTCTTGTTGCTTTTGTTAGGTTCGTTTCTCTAATATTTTCTCTTTCTCTCTCTCTCTCTCTCTCTCTCCCTCCAAAACCTGACAAACATACATACAGAAAGAGCAAGTTAAATAAAAGCGTAGAAAAAGAAATTCCTAATAAATCAGAGCAGATTAATTACATTGTTAATTTCAGGGCTTTTTTCATATTTTTTGGAGATTATAAAAAAAGAGATCGATAATAATAAATTTCTTAATCAAAAAATTAGGGGGAAGTGAGGGCGAGAAATGCGCTTCGTCGTTCTGTCATGAGATGTCAAAAAAAAGGCATGGAAGTTTACATCGTGTCCAAAATGCTAGAGCGTTGGAGTCAATATATTAATGCGGTTAACAATAAATACCCTTATCAATGGGTACAACAAATTCATGAACATAAGCAACAGCACTCGCTGTATAAGCAGTTGAAGTAGACTTAATATTTAATGATGAATGAAAAGAATACGTATTGTAATAGTTATAAAACAAAAAAAAAATGCTAAAATTTCCCAAAGACAACTCGTCTACCTACGAGAATAATTTTTGTTGGAACGGCAAGATCTTGCAATTTCGCCACTGTTTAATAGATTAGATTATAGGCTGAGCATAGTTACAATCTAGCTAACGTTTGTTTTCGTTTTGGTGCTGCTCTCCATTTTGTACCGCATATCGACCATTGAGCGACCATTGACTGATGCTTAGGTTGCTGACTGATCGAGCATAAATGACTGCTCCATAGCCTAAGATTGATGCATCACAAAAGTTATGGATTTGAGTTTAATAGAATGGACTTTAATACCTTTTACTCTTGATGGTGATATTGTTTAAAGCTGGGAATGAAATTTTTTATCTTATTAGTATCAAATTAAAATTATATTGTAAAGCCACAGTTACTCGAAAGAGACACTAATCTTTCGCTATAGAATTTAAAAGGAAATAACAATAAAAAAAGAACCGCCGAGGGTGAGGAATGGTGATCGGGCTGAGTGAGGCTGAGGGATCATCTGTTCGTTATGGATCAGTTGATTGAGAAGTGTCTTGAATATAATATACCAATGCACTGTGCCTTGATTGATTATACGAAAGCATTCGAAAGTATTGAGCATACATATTTCGACTGCCTACTTTTTGGTGATTCAACTATTGCTCCCAGCTGTCCCGTTACATTATACATTCGACTACCGGGCAAAGAGCTGAACAAAACGAGTTACGTTCAACCAAAACTTTACAGCAAAAGTTACGTCGTAGATGAAATCTCAGAATATCTACATGGATTTGCTTAAGGATTTCATATGTCCTGTTTTCGGTAGGACAGTACTGCTTTTTGGCCATCTACAAGCTGAAAGTAGTTGTCCAGCCCAGTCATGCAGTCACGAATTTTTGCCCTGATTGTTCTGTTTTTGATTAAAGCAATTTTCTAATCGGAAATTAAATTTCCACAAAGTTCGAAAAAGTTGACTCGCATGAGAAAAATGCTACACTAAATCTCACTGGTTGGCAAAAAAAATAGAAAGAAAAGGGCTGAGCTTTGTAAATGTAGAACGAAATTCAGTTCCCATAGTATACCGAAAACTTTATACCTGCTCGAGTTAAAAAAAAAAAACCGGAATATTTGCGATACCTGTACTCTGTAAATAAATGTTTATTTCAAGGCTTTTTTCCCTATTTTTTTTTCGAAGTAATGAAAAAAGTCGAAAATATTAAATTTCATGATCGAACAATTGGGAGTATAAGGTGGCATATAAGGAGGCTGGAAATAAACTCAAACAAAACAACTTTTTCTATTCGAAATAAATTTAATTATTGATGTTCTCGGCAGCTCCGAGCAAATAGTTGAGCTGGCCTACTAATTCTACTAGGTGAGTTTCACCAGAGTGTGCTAGAGAAGTCTTACGATAATCCTTTTGATATGTACAAGCTTCTGCACATCTCGAATTGGAACCAGATACAGCTGCAATTTCATCAAAAAGGAACCTTAGTTCAGAAAGCGCAATTGAATCGTATACCACCAAGCACAGTAGAAGAATGGATAAAGCGAAGCACTGTGAAAAGAGAAACATACAGATTAACATTGAGCTAAATCGTTCACCACAACAAGTGTTGCCAAATCAAATTGTTTTGCTTGGTCTCCCACCTAATATTTATTTTACCTAAGTCGAAAACGTAACTCTCAGATTGGGCAATGCAATATGTATGGAACTAAAAGCTCTAACTGAAGATTTCAAAAAACATGTTCGACAGTACTACAAAGAGGTACCGCAATAATTGGAACCTTTTATTACCAAAAGAAGAAAGATTAAATGTTCAAAGAATTTAAAAGCCGACCGGCCACTGTCGAGCAAATTATGAAGTTAAGTGAATTGTCACCATGACGGGGCAAAAAAGTTACCATCAGAAATTTGTTCCAGGAAGAGAATGGGGTAGATGCCAGCTCCTCCCTAAACTTCCAATGAACTATGCCAATATCACTGCACAGTCATAAAATCCTTATAATATAATTTCTCCATATAACCAATTATACTCATATTGAAAAAAAAAAAAAAAAAAAAACTTTAAATGAAAAAGTTTACATATAAAAAAAAGTTTAAATTTTAAACCATTCTCTCGAAATATTGATAATAATACACACAGCTATACGCACTTTCTCTCAATAATCCTTCACATGAACATTTATTTAAATTCGTAATTTATAACTCCTGTAACAAAACAATTCATCTTCTAAAACCGATTTATAATCCTTCACATGAACATTTATTTAAATTCGTAATTTATAACTCCTGTAACAAAACAATTCATCTTCTAAAACCGATTTACTTCGCCTAGAGCCAAATTTCGTTATAAGCACTCTCGCTGTAAATCACTCACCGGCTCCCTACTAGGTAGTTCTCTGGGCGACATTCGGCTCCCATCCAATTGCTGGGACCTATGAAAGATGCATCTTTTCCCGTCCTGATAATTTTATGAAACTGATCGGCTCGCGTACAAATCGAAGGAAATTGTCGTGTAGACGTGAAGAAAATTTTGCTTCATTTGCTGTGCTGAAGTGGCAGATATTTCCACATAAATTGGTTGGATTATTGTTTATTATCGCTAGTTGCAAAAATAACGCACCCACGAAACACTTTGCATACGATGATCATACAATTTCGGCCGTTTTTTCTCCAGGCCCTAGTGAGAGCTTGTATGCTCGATCGGAGTCTTGCTGGCCTCAACCTACTGATAGCATTTATACTTATTCGGACGATCATTTGCTTAGAGGCTCTTTGGACACGGGCGTAGGATCGTCTCGTCTTGCGCGTAATGAAACAAATTTAACCGATTATGGCCGAAATTGCCGATTATGGCAGCTGCTTGTGCTTATGGCAGAAAACGATCGTCGGGTTTCTTCTGCTTTGAAGGCAGCTCGGTGTGTAAGTTTTGTATATAATGTTGGAGAATTGTTGAATCCCGTTTGATATTTCAAGTGCGAAATGAAGCACTTTATTCACGTGAACGATCGTGTAATTGTAATAATTCCCTGTTCGCCGTGATCTATCTACGTCAAAGGTAATGGCATGCTGGCACGGATTATAAATTCTTTGTCAGCTGTACGTACCGCTACCACCCTAACCTGGTCCTTTTTATCGGGATATACCTCGACTACTTTGCCCATTTTCCGGCAGTTTGTGGGAGCTGCCGGGTCTTGTAGGAGGACTGCATCATCAGTTTTTAAAATGGATGACATTTTTTTCACCGACTGCCCAGCATGTATATTGAGGTGGCAGCGCTACGGCATCACAGGCATTGAAACTTTAAAACTAGACGACATAGAGTCGTATGAAAACATACCTAAATTTATAAAAGCTGTTAAAATATTCAGTGAAATTTAGAGAATAAGAGTGAAAAATTTATTGATAAAATAACCTATAATATAAGATTAATATTAGAATAAATAGCTAATGGGCCCTAAGAAATATAACATCTCTCTCTCTTGTTGAATTTCTGTTGAAATGGAACTACTCAATATCGTTAAGCAATTTACTTTTGTAAACCAAAGAGACGAACATATCTCTGAAGTGGATCCAATTTGATCTGACATTGTCCAGCCCTTTCGTAATGTTTCCTACGAGATACGCTAAGTCATCATTGAACTCGAAAACTGTTTGTTCCAATTCGGTTTTCTCCTGTTCGGTCTCTATTAGTATCTTACAATTGTTCAACGTTTGTTTAACCTTCTCGTATAATGTCCTGATGATTTGAAGCCGATTTTCAACGCGCTCGATTTCTGCTTGTCATGCTTCATCAACGCTGAAGAAGGATTTTTGATGCGCAAGTATTTTGATTTTGTTCACGATTATTGCTCCCGACTGAGCTATTTCATCAGCCTTGGTGCGTGTACTGGCCATTGCTTGGTTCGTTTTTGAATGTATCACGGAATGTGGTTAATCTGAAATCTCGTTTTGTTTCAAACCTCGAATTTCCCGAATAGTTTCCTATCGAAATAACCGGTTCGACTACCTAGTCCAAAAAGTGATGGTGTGATTTTTCGAATATTGAATTTTCTAGTGGACTGTATTTGTAGGTGGGCGTTGTAGGATGGTCCCGCCACCAAGCCACCTGAGTTTTGGACTTGGTTTAATTTGGTTTTATTGATAGTTCTGAAAATTTTACGATTTATGGCCGAAGGTCACACATTCAGTGAAGATAATTTCAGAGAGAGAGAGATGCATACTTCATATATATACTCATGAACATCTCAAATATTATCAGTTTCAGCAATTCTATCGACTGCTATCTACTAAAAATGAAGTTTCTGTCATTATTTTTATACTTGGCGTTTTCGGCCGTGAAATGTGACTTGGAGCCATTGCAATATCAAGTGGTGGTTGAGCGTGGAAAAGGTTTTACATGTTGCCAATTTTCTGAGACATCCACGTCTGGCAAGGACACTTCAAAAATCAGTGTAATTCAAACAATGTTCCAAGGTCGTTGGACAGAATCGAATCAAGTGTCGGCAATCGCTATATCTTCTTCAAATTTTGAGTTCATTCCAAGTTCCATTTTTACTAGTTTTGAAGATATCGCGAGATTAAAATTTTATTATGGAAGTCTCAGACACATTCGTCGAGAAGATTTTGAACTTGCTACCGAATTGCGATATTTAGATATTTCCACATCAAAAGTAGATGAAATTTTCCCAAAAGCATTTGAAAATGTTGCGAATTTGAGCGCGTTTAAAATGCAATACTCAACTTTTTCGAGTTTTGCTGATGATGCCTTTGTTGTACTCACAAAATTGAAGAAAATTATATTGACGGACAGTACCACATCACTTTCAGCAGGTTTCTTTAAAAATCTTCCATCATCCCTTGAAACGTTGGAATTGTCCGAAGATAAAATTGATGGATCAACATTGGAACTCTACAATAACTGGCGAAGTACTTGGCGAAATTCAGCAAAAAAATATTAAATATAAAAATAAATTAAAATATAAATTTCGTCAAGTTGAAATTTGATAGTAATAGTCACCTTGATTCCGATTTGATTCTTTATTAATATAATAGCGGAAGTACCCAACAGTTAACAACTGAGGGGAGCGTTCGCATATTCCGTAACGCAAAAAATGACTTTTTCCGGCCCTCGTAACAGATCGTAACAACATCTCGAAAATTCGAAACCGAAAATAAATCTGTTCGAATATAGACCGCGGACTACTTTCTTCGATTGCTTAAGCCAACGAACAGAAATGTGATCGGATAAAATCTCAATCAAATAACGAGCAACAATAATAATGTACATTG
>JAFFZY010000010.1:0-31088 GCA_018397935.1 Propsilocerus akamusi
ACAATTCTATAGTATTGACCGATTCTTCAGTTCTCTCCAACTCCTTGATGGACTTTTTATCGCAACGAGATGCAAATGATTCTTGTGTCCACATGATTTCACCACCTTTTCGAGCGTCGGCTCCCTTATTTTTAGCAATTCTTTCTGCAATTTTCGATTGTTGGTGCCAGTGATGATTCTGTCACGCATAAATCATATTCCAATGATTGATTGACTCAAGTAATCACGAGCAAGTAATCATCAAACAACATGTCGCCTTGATCGCAAGTGTTAATTCGTATCGACTCATTGTGATGTTGTGTTCTCCGACAACAATTTTCTTAAGCGCCCCAAAATTGCATTTGAATTCAGATTCCTCCCACCTAGACCTTGAGCGTAGTAAACACCCACAGCTTCTTCGCCATCGCCGACCGTAGCAAAGCACTCTTCTCAGCTTCAGATTTCTTGCCGAAGTTTGTCGCAAGCAAATAATCGTTCAACTTCTTGAAAACGCACAAAATGACCTTCTTGGATCCTGCAGACATCAGAAGTGGCTTAGGCAAAGGAATGCTGAACATCTTGTCGGTTTCTAGAGCCAGATCTCTGAGCATCTTTACTGATGGAACTTCTTGTTCTCTATTGACTTTTTTCATTACACAATGTTCTTCCTTTCCACAATTTCCACAAATTTCATTTTTGCATTACTTTGAGCTGTATAGACCCAAATCCAATTCATCCGGCATTGTGGGCGAAGGTGACGAAAAAAAGTCCAGTAGGGATTTTCTGATTGTTGTAAAGCTTATGACATTTGATGACCTTTATTACTCTTTGGTTCTTGAGATCTTCTGTGATTTCATTTTCGTCAACAAAGGTTAGATCCTTGCAGTAGAATTTTCCTTTTGAAATATTCAACTTTTCATGGATTTCAACCTTAACAATGAAGCGATGAAAATTTCAGTTATGTGGAGCAAGTTTTTAGCATGTTGCTTGTTGTTAGCTTTGATCATAATTGTACCATTGCTCAGCATTATTGCATCACTTCCTGGTGCCGTTTTATCCAGTAGCTTCTCATTTTAATAGGGCTTACTTGTTTGAGTGTCACTTTTCATTTTCGCTTTTATTGTAAATAATATCTTCAAGTTCTGTAATCTGCTTATTAGCTTTACTTTCCCTGTTTGCTTTCTTTCTCTTTCATCATTTCTTCTCGTATCTGTTGAAATATGGACGAGCCAAACGGGCCATTAGTCATTCCGACCGTAATGGTCGAATGACAGCTGATCTAGCTTTTTGTGGACACGAAACCCCAGGTTATGGGTTCGAATCCCGTGGAAGTTGGTCATTGGCGGGTATTTCGCATTCCGGAATGTTCTACCATGTGCTGCTCTGTTATTGTGAAGTATGTAACTTTGAGACGCATTGTGTATGCGTAAGTTTACTTCTCAACAGTATCTTCTCAAGTTTTTTTGGAGGTATTTTACCTCTTTTGCTCTTCCCTTTCGGGTATTCTTGATATTTCTCTGCTTTCGCCTTCTGTTTTCTTTAGTTTTGTTATTTTTTTGCCGGTTTGTAAGTTATAAGTTTGATTAATTTTGAATAAAACTCTCTTAAGACTTCAGCTTCGCTTAAAGTTCTCGAACGTTCTGCAGCCGCTTTACTGTGTTGTAAATTGATTTGGCCAAATCTCATAACGGTACATGATCATTTGTTTGCGAACCGGTTATTAATTTTAATCCCCCCTGGGCTAAATTTTGCGACTGTCGACTGCCGGATTCGGCATCGCGGAAATTAGAATTTTTGGTGATTTTCAATTTAATGTTAGTTTGATCGTTTGACTCCCCCCCCCCCCCCCGATTCATGAAGTTTGGTTTAAAGTATGAGTTTAGAGTATTCGACTATGGAGCATATTGCTGTAGTTGCTTGGTGGGAAAATGATTCCAAATTTGTCAAAAATCGGATTTTGCGGATAGCTGTACTTTTTGGATTTGTGAGTATTTTCTTTAGATCCTGAGGACTGGGTAGGAGTTTTTCCTTGGGGTTCGACGAATTTGTAGTGCATCTGCGATTGCACACAATTTAATACGGAAGAGCTTTTTATCACGCAATTCGATTAAAAATTATGTCAGCAAATTTTTGCGGTCTTCACACGTAAAGTGCTGCTTTTATTCCTCCAAAACTGAAACAAAAACTGTTTTAAATCTGTCTTTTTTTGCCATTCGCCTGTATGGAAGCCCCGACCCTCCTCTTAACTCCATCTTCAACTTCATCATTAGAGTCCTCTAAGTATTCCTCTGAAAGATTTTGTTATGGGACGAGTATTATTATTTTTGGTCCTTCGAGCCGTAGAGATATACAATTATTAGTGAAGCAAAGCAAAGAAAGCCAAGTGGTGAAACTGAAAATAAAGAAATCGTAAGCATTGAGTGTCGGCTTGAGAGCATCAAGAAATTAGAAGACAAGATTGACAAGCCTTTAAAACGTTCACAGCATTGAACGTAGTTAATGAGAAACTTCAAATTTTATCCTTGACTTTACCAATCTTGGGAAAGGGAAAAATCTTCAAACATCATGATAGTAATCGTTCAGCTTGAAACCGGCTTTTCACAAGCCAGATATCAGAGAAGGTAAAGCAAGGTCACTGTTTTGTCAAGTAAATAACAACAGGAGTTATTGTGTATGACTTAGTTTCTTTATTCCTGGTTTTCCTTAGTCGATCTGTGTCTTTTTCTCTCCTTCCTCTACTTTTTTCCCTTTACATTTCAAATATCATAATAGCCGTTACAACATCATCATGTTCCTCTCCAGATTGTGCATCTTCATATTCTGACATCGCCGTTGCATTCATTTGATTCTCCATTTCTTCGGGTATTTCTTCAGGCACATTTGCCATTGGATCCCCGATGGGATCCTCTTCTTCTTGCACCCTACTGAATCCTCCTTCTTTACTTTTATGAACTCCGCGTTTCTGTCATACAGGCGTCCGTTTCTATTGATTGTATACCGTCGTTCACTGATCTTCTTGACGATCGATCCCGATACTCATAACACATGCTTGCCGTGGATTCAAATGAACCTGACGCGATACAATTTATTTATTTATCTCTCTCGCTCGCGCGTCGTCTTGTCATATTGAACTTTGGCCGTTTCTCGGTTTTTCTTGATAGTTTCAGGCACGTTTTTCACAACATTTGGCTTCAAGGCTTGTATCATAGGAATGGCCCCTCGAGTACGACGGGAGAATAGACGCTGACAAGGACTGGATCCTAATTTGTTGGGAGTGTTTAAAACATAAGCTCATCTTCAATCTGGAGGGCACAGATTAACACAGATCAAATGACTTTTTAACAATCAATTTTGCAACTTTTACAGCAGCTTCCGCCTCCCCGTTACCTCTAGCGTGATAAGGTGATGACGTGACATGTGTGAATCCACATTCTTTCTCCATTGCCTTGAATTCTTGATTGCAGAACGACAATCCTCCATCCGTGCATACCAATTCTGGCACTCCATGGCATGAAAAAATTTTCTTCATAATGTTGACAATGGTTGCGCTGATTGATCTTTAACTTGATCGACCTCAGTGAAATCCGAAAATTCATCCACTGTTACTAGGAATCGATATCTCTGTCCACCTAGCGCGAGCTCACACAAATCCATGTCCACCGATTGCCATGCTAGGTCTGGAACCTGATGCGACATCATTTCCTCTTTCTGATTGGCGGCTGAATATTTCAGGCAAATTTCACAACCGCTTACTCTGTTCGAAACTTCCTTGGAGATACCTGGCCAGAACACTGAGTCCCGAGCCAAGTTCAATGTGTATTTAATTCCCAATGGGCACTATTCAGTTGCTGGATAACCGATTTTCGCATGTCCACAGAATACAATTCTTTGGCCTCTTATTATCAGACCATCTTGATACGCTAATTTGTCCTTGAACTGAAGACATTGTCTGACCATAGGATCAACTGACCTGATATTATCTGGCCAGCCATTGCCAATGTACGAAATTACCTTTTTCAGTGCCAGGTCTTCAGCAGTTGCCTTCTTGATTGCTTCTAAATTCTTATCAATGATGTGCTCAGTAGAGAGCAACTACACTTTCTCGATGAATTTCATCTCTACTTCAATTTTATATATTTCATATCGCTCCACACCCTCCTTAGGCAATGACGCTCTTGACAATGTATCGGAGATGTAAAAATTCATCCCCGGAACAAATTCCAGCTTGACATTGTGTCTCTGAAGCATCAACAACATGACTTGAATTCTCTTTGATGCCGAGAGAATAGGCTTCTTGAAAATTCCCAGCAGAGGACGATGATCGGTTCTGACAATGACATTTGAATTGCCGACAATGTACTGGTCAAATCGTTTGCAAGCATAAGTAAAAGCTAGCAGCTCCTTGTAAATCTGAGAATATGCCCTTTCGGTTGGCGTCAAAACTCTGGAAGCAAAATAGATTGGATATTCCTTTAGTTTTTTGTATGCAACTCCGGGGATGGCGCTGTCCCAATTCTCCTCCACAATTCCTTCAGCGTACACTAACTTTCGAAGTTCTTCCGTTTCCGAGATCAGATCCCTAAGAAATTTTGCTAAATATGTCGGCATTTCCATCGGCAACGATATACGGCTTCCATAGACTCTGGAATTGGCATTTCCACTATAGCTTTTACTTTTTCGGGATCAGGCTTAGTTCCTTTACTAGTAGTGACACGACCGTAAAAAGGCAGACTCTCTTTGAGTAGCTCCATCTTATCTGTATTTAGTCTAATGCCGCCAGCATCCACACGCTCCGGCAAACTAGTAAGATTCTGATTATGATCTTTAATTGCTTCCCTCATGGTGTCACCAACACCATAACTAGTAGATCATCCGCAATTACCTCAAAAACCCTTGAGCCCACCAGAATTTGATTCTGCTTCATTTGGAAAATTTCATGTGCTGGTGAGATTCCAAATGGCATGCGAACCGAGCGATAACTTCCAGAAGGCGTCCAGAACGTTGCTAGCTTGCTACTTTCTTCATCCAGCTTCAACTTTTGCGACCTTTTCTTCAGATCTCTCTAACTCCTTGATGGACTTTTTATCGCAACGAGATGCAAAATGATTCTTGTGTCCACATGATTTCACCCACCTTTTCGAGCGTCGGCTCCCTTATTTTTAGCAATTCTTTCTGCAATTTTCGATTGTTGATGCCAGTGATGATTCTGTCACGCAATAAATCATACTCCAATGATTGAATTGACTCAAGTAATCCGAGCAAGTAATCATCAAACAACATGTCGCCTTGATCGCAAGGGTTAAATTCGTATCGACTCATTGTGATGTTGTGTTTCCGACAACAATTTTCTTAAGCTCGCTCAAAATTGCATTTGAATTCAGATTCCTCCCACCTAGACCGTGAGCGTAGTAAACACCCACAGCTTCTTCCCCGCGCCGACCGTAGCAAGCACTCTTCTCAGCTTCAGATTTCTTGCCGAAGTTTGTCGCAAGCAAATATCGTTCCAAGCTTCTTGAAAAGGCAAAAATTGACCTTCTTGGATCCTGCAGACAACAGAAGTGGTCTTAGGCAAAGGAATGCTGAACATCTTGTCGGTCTCTAGAGCCAGATCTCTGAGCATCTTTACTGATGGAACTTCTTGTTCTCTATTGACTTTTTTCATTACACAGTTTCTTCCTTTCCACAATTTCCACAATTTTTTTTCATTTTTACATTACTTTGAGCTGTATAGACCCAAATCCAATTCATCCGGCATTCTGGACGAAGGTGACGAAAAAAAGTCCAGTAGGGATTTTCTGATTGTTGTAAAGCTTATGACATTTGATGACCTTTATTACTCTTTGGTTCTTGAGATCTTCTGTGCTTTCATTTTCGTCAACAAAGGTTAGATCCTTGCAGTAGAATTTTCCTTTTGAAATATTCAACTTTTCATGGATTTCAACCTTAACCATGAAGCGATGAAAATTTCAGTTATCTGGAGCAAGTTTTTAACATGTTGCTTGTTGTTAGCTTTGACCATAATTGTACCATTGCTCAGCATTATTGTATCACTTCCTGTGCCGCTTTGTCCAGTAAGCTTCTCATTTAATAGGCTTACTTGTTTGAGTGTCAACTTTTCATTTTCACTTTTATTGTAAGATAAATATCTTCAAATTCTGTAATCTGCTTATTAGCTTTACTTTCCCTGTTTGCTTCTTTCTCTTTCATCATTTCTTCTCGTATGTTCTCAGTTTTTTGGAGGTATTTTACCTCTTTTGCTCTTTCCATTTCGGGTATTCTTGATATTTCTCTGCTTTCGCCTTCTGTTTTCTTTAGTTTTGTTATTTTTTTGCCGGTTTGTAAGTTATAAGTTTGATTAATTTTGATTAAACTCCTTAACTTCAGCTTCGCTTAAAGTTCTCGAACGTTCTGCAGCCGCTTTACTGTGTTGTAAATTGGTTTGGCCAAATCTCATAACGGTACATGATCATTTGTTTGCGAACCGGTTATTAATTTTAATACCCCCTGGGCTAAATTTTTCGACTGCCGGATTTGGCATCGCGGAAATTAGAATTTTTGGTGATTTTCAATTTAATGTTAGTTTGATTTCCATATTGTATTGTTTTTTTCTCGTTACTGCCATCCATGCATTGCCCTCATCTTTAGTCTTTCCGCTTACATTGAAGTCACCGCCACTTGTGCGAAGCACTCGCTCAAAGAATATTTTGGATTAGGATCTGGAAGCGGCTGGTGAAATGTATAGAGAACAAACAGTGATGTCACCCCCCCGATTCATGAAGTTTGGTTTAAAGTATGAGTTTAGAGTATTCGACTATGCGGAGCATATTGCAGTAGTTGCAAGGTGGGAAAATGTTTCCAAATTTGTCGAAAATCGGATTTTGCGGATAGCTGTATTTTTGGATTTGTGAGTATTTTCTTTAGATCCTGAGGGCTGGATCTGTCTTTTTTTGCCATTTGCCTGTATGGAAGCCCGATCCTCCTCTTAACTCCATCTTCAACTTCATCATTAGAGTCCTCTATGTATTCCTCTGAGAATATTTTGTTATTGGACGAGTATTATTATTTTTGGTCCTTCGAGCCGGATAGAGATATACAATTATTAGTGAAGCAAAACAAAGAAAACCAAGTGGTGAAACTGAAAATAAAGAAATCGTAAGAATTGAGCGTCGGCTTGAGAGCATCAAGAAATTAGAAGACAAGATTGAACAAGCCTTTAAAACGTTCACAGCATTGAACGTAGTTAATGAGGAAACAGCCGAACTAGAGAAAATGGTCTTCAAATTTATCCTTGACTTTACCAATCTTGGAAAAGGCACGAAAGAACTTAAAAATTCAAAGCAACAGAGACTATAGAGAAAAATCTTCAAACATCATGATATTAAATCGTTCAGCTTGAAACCGGCTTTTCACAAGCCAGATATCAGAGAAGGTAAAGCAAGGTCACTGTTTTGTCAAGTACATAATAACAGGAATGTTAGTGTGTACGATAGACTTAGTTTCTTTATTCCTGGTTTTCCTTAGTCGATCTGTGTCTTTTTTCTCTCCTTCCTCTACCTTTTTTCCCTTTACATTTCAAATAATCATAATAGCCGTTACAACATCATCATGTTCCTCTCCAGATTGTGCATATTTCGCGTCTCTCGCGCGTCGTCTTGTCATATTGAACTTTGGCCGTTTCTCGGTTTTTCTTGATAGTTTCAGGCACGTTTTTCACAACATTTGGCTTCAAGGCTTGTATCATAGGAATGGCCCCTCGAGTACGACGGGAGAACAGACGCTGACAAGGACTGGATCCTAATTTGTTGGGAGTGTTTAAAACATAACAATGCTCATCTTCAATCTGGAGGGCACAGATTAACACAGATCAAATGACTTTTTAACAATCAATTTTGCAACTTTTACAGCAGCTTCTGCCTTTCCGTTACCTCTAGCGTGATAAGGTGATGACGTGACGTGTGTGAATCCACATTCTCTCTCCATTGCCTTGAATTCTTGATTGCAGAACGACAATCCTCCATCCGTGCATACTAATTCTGGCACTCCATGGCATGAAAAAATTTCTTCATAATGTTGACAATGGTTGCGCTGGTTGATCTTTTTTGACTGCTGTCCCAGTGTCCAGCAAGCAGTTCATCTTCACCATTTTGCGCTCATCCTTGAGCCACAATTCTTTGTAAAATCCTTCTCTGTCAAGGAATACACGATTTAGGTAAACCAACAATTCTATAGTATTGACCGATTCTTCAGATTTCTCCAACTCCTTGATGGACTTTTTATCGCAACGAGATGCAAAATGATTCTTGTGTCCACATGAAATGTTTCCTACAGCTGGGCATTTGCCTTTTGAGAAATCATGCTCATAACCACAAAACTTGCATAATTGCTTTTCCTTAAGCGGCCTTGATTGCAGTTTCACTTCAAAAACCCTTTCTGTTTGAAGACTTTGAGCCTGATTAGTTATTTTCTCTTCCACCTGGCATGATTTCACCACCTTTTCGAGCGTCGGCTCCCTTATTTTTAGCAATTCTTTCTGCAATTTTCGATTGTTGATGCCAGTGATGATTCTGTCACGCAATGAATCATATTCCAATGATTGAATTGACTCATTGAAATCAGCTTTCCTGATGCGCTTTCTCAGCTCGAGCAAGTAATCATCAAACAACATGTCGCCTTGATCGCAAGTGTTAAATTCGTATCGACTCATTGTGATGTTGTCTTCTTCTACGACAACAATTTTCTTAAGCTCGCTCAAAATTGCATTTGAATTCAGATTCTCTCACCTAGACCGTGAGCGTAGTAAACATCCACAGCTTCTTCGTCCATCGCCGACCGTAGCAAAGCACTCTTCTCAGCTTCAGATTTCTTGCCGAAGTTTGTCGCAAGCAAATAATCGTTCCATGTGGTATTCCCCGGCGGCATACATTTTACTTCCCCCTGAAGAATGTTCTAGACAATATCTTAACACCCCCTGAATGTTCTAGACAATGTATATAACCGATCCCTGATAGAACGTTCTAGAAAGCACATCTTCTCACCCCTGACGCCTGTATATAAATATCGCTCCGCGAACATTCGAGTCAGTTGTATTCTAAACGCCGAACTGGAAGGCTCTGCAAAGAAAGTTAAATACAAAAGTGATCCTGCATTTATCCATTGCATTTCACACTCCATTAACAGGATCACAACATTCCAAGCTTCTTGAAAACGTACAAAATTGACCTTCTTGGATCCTGTAGACAACAGAAGTGGCTTAGGCAAAGGAATGCTGAACATCTTGTCGGTTTCTAGAGCCAGATCTCTGAGCATCTTTACTGATGGAACTTCTTGTTTTCTATTGACTTTTTTCACTATACAATGTTCTTCCTTTCCACAATTTCCACAATTTTTTTCATTTTTACATTACTTTGAGCTGTATAGACCCAAATCCAATTAATCCGGCATTCTGGACGAAGGTGACGAAAAAGTCCAGTAGGGATTTTCTGATTGTTGTAAAGCTTATGACATTTGATGACCTTTATTAACCTTTGGTTCTTGAGATCTTCTGCGCTTTCATTTTCGTCAACAAAGGTTAGATCCTTGCAGTAGAATTTTCCTTTTGAAATATTCAACTTTTCATGGATTTCAACCTTAACCATGAAGCGATGAAAATTTCAGTTATCTGAAGCAAGTTTTTAGCATGTTGCTTGTTGTTAGCTTTGACCATAATTGTACCATTGCGCAGCATTTTTGCATCACTTCCTGGTGCCTCTTTGTCCAGTAAGCTTCTCATTTTAATAGGGCTTACTTGTTTGTGTGTCAACTTTTCATTTTCGCTTTTAATGTAAGATAAATATCTTCAAGTTCTGTTTTAGCTTTATTCTGCTTATTAGCTTTACTTTCCCTGTTTGCTTCTTTCTCTTTCATCATTTCTTCTCGTATCTTCTCAAGTTTTTTTGGAGACATTTTTACCTCTTTTGCTCTTCCCATTTCGGGTATTCTTGATATTTCTCTGCTCTCGCCCTCTGTTTTCTTTAGTTTTGTTATTTTTTTGCCGGTTTGTAAGTTATAAGTTTGATTAATTTTGGTTAAAACTCTCTTAAGATTTCAGCTTCGCTTAAAGTTCTCGAACGTTCTGCAGCCGCTTTACTTGTTGTAAATTGATTTGGCCAAATCTCATAACGGTACATGATAATTTGTTTGCGAACCGGTTATTAATTTTAATCCCCCCTGGGCTAAATTTTTCGACCGTCGACTGCCGGATTTGGCATCGTCGCGAAATTAGAATTTTTGGTGATTTTCAATTTAATTGTTAGTTTGATTTCCATAACAAGTATTGTTTTTTTTTCTCGTTACTGCCATCCATGCATTGCCCTCATCTTTAGTCTTTCCGCTTACATTGAAGTCACCGCCACTTGTTTCGAGCACTCGCTCAAAGAATATTTTGGATTAGGATCTGGAAGCGGCTGGTGAAATGTATAGAGAACAAATAGTGATGTCACCCCCCCCCCCCCCCGATTCATGAAGTTTGGTTTAAAGTATGAGTTAGAGTATTCGACTATGCGGAGCATATTGCTGTAGTTGCTTGGTGGGAAAATGTTTCCAAATTTGTCGAAAATCGGATTTTGCGGATAGCTGTATTTTTGGATTTGTGAGTATTTTCTTTAGATCCTGAGGACTGGGTAGGAGTTTTTCCTTGGGGTTCGACGAATTTGTAGTGGCATCTTGCGATTGCACACAAATTTAATACGGAAGAGCTTTTTATCACGCAATTCGATTAAAAATTATGTCAGCAAATTTTTGCGGTCTTCACACGTAAAGTGCTGCTTTATATTCCTCCAAAACTGTTTTAATCTGTCTTTTTTTGCCATTTGCCTGTTGGAAGCCCGACCCTCCTCTTAACTCCATCTTCAACTTCATCATTAGAGTCCTCTAAGTATTCCTCTGAGAAGATTTTGTTATTGGACGAGTATTATTATTTTTGGTCCTTCGAGCCGGATAGAGATATACATTATTAGTGAAGCAAAGCAAAGAAAACCAAGTGGTGAAACTGAAAATAAAGAAATCGTAAGGATTGAGTGTCGGCTTGAGAGCATCAAGAAATTAGAAGACAAGATTGAACAAGCCTTTAAAACGTTCACAGCATTGAACGTAGTTAATGAGGAAACAGCCGAACTAGAGAAAATGGTCTTCAAATCCTTGACTTTACCAATCTTTTGGGAAAAGGCACGAAAGAACTTAAAAATTCAAAGCAACAGAGACTATAGAGAAAAATCTTCAAACATCATGATAGTAAATCGTTTCAGCTTGAAACCAGCTTTTCACAAGCCAGATATCAGAGAAGGTAAAGCAAGGCCACTGTTTTGTCAAGTAAATAACAACAGGAATGTTAGTGTGTACGGTAGACTTAGTTTCTTTATTCCTGGTTTTCCTTAGTCGATCTGTGCCTTTTTTCTCTCCTTCCTCTACCTTTTTTCCCTTTACATTTCAAATAATCATAATAGCCGTTACAACATCATCATGTTCCTCTCCAGATTGTGCTCTTCATATTCTGACATCGCCGTTGCATTCATTGATTCTCCATTTCTTCGGTATTCCTTCAGGCACATTTGCCATTGGATCCCCGATGGGATCCTCTTCTTCTTGCACCACTACTGAATCCTCCTTCTTTACTTTTATGAACTCCGTGTTTCTGTCATACAGACGTCCGTTTCTATTGATTGTATACCGTCTTCACTGATCTTCTTGACGATCGATCCCGATACTCATAACATGCTTGCTGGTGGAATCAAAATGAACCTGACCGCGATACAATTTATTTATTTCGCGTCTCTCGCGCGTCGTCTTGTCATATTGAACTTTGGCCGTTTCTCGGTTTTTCTTGATAGTTTCAGGCACGTTTTTCACAACATTTGGCTTCAAGGCTTGTATCATAGGAATGGCCCCTCGAGTACGACGGGACAACGCTGACAAGGACTGGATCCTAATTTGTTGGGAGTGTTTAACATAACAATGCTCATCTTCAATCTGGAGGGCACAGATTAACACAGATCAAATGACTTTTTAATAATCAATTTTGCAACTTTTACAGCAGCTTCTGCCTTTCCGTTACCTCTAGCGTGATAAGGTGATGACGTGGCATGTGTGAATCCACATTCTTTCTCCATTGCCTTGAATTCTTGATTGCAGAACGACAATCCTCCATCCGTGCATACCAATTCTGGCACTCCATGGCATGAAAAATTTTCTTCATAATGTAGACAATGGTTCGCTGATTGATCTTTAACTTGATCGACCTCAGTGAAATCCGAAAATTCACCCTGTTACTAGGAATCGACATCTCCG
Source organism: Propsilocerus akamusi (assembly GCA_018397935.1). Classification (NCBI taxonomy): domain Eukaryota; kingdom Metazoa; phylum Arthropoda; class Insecta; order Diptera; family Chironomidae; genus Propsilocerus; species Propsilocerus akamusi. The sequence goes on from JAFFZY010000010.1 coordinate 12,301, forward strand.
TCCACCTAGCACGAGCTCACACAAATCCATGTCCACCGATTGCCATGCTAGGTCTGGAACCTGATGCGACATCATTCCTCTTTCTGATTGGCGGCTGAATATTTCAGGCAAATTTTCACAACCGCTTACTCTGTCCGAAATTTCCTTGGAGATACCTGGCCAGAACACTGAGTCCCGCCAAGTTCAACGTGTATTTAATTCCCAAATGGGCACTATGCAGCTGCTGGAATCACAATTCTTTGGCCTCATTACCAGACCATCTTGATACGCTAATTCGTCCTTGAACTGAAGACATTGTCTGACCACAGGATCAGCTGACCTGATACTATCTGGCCAGCCATTGCCAATGTACGAAATTACCTTTTTCAGTGCCAGGTCTTCAGCAGTTGCCTTCTTGATTGCTTCTAATTCTTATCAATGATGTGCTCCGTAGACAGCAACTACACTTTCTCTATGAATTTCATCTCTACTTCAATTTTATATTTCATATCGCTCCACGCCCTCCTTAGGCAATGGCGCTCTTGACAATGTATCGGAGATGTAAAAATCCATCCCCGGAACAAATTCCAGCTTGACAGATGATCTCTGAAGCATCAACAACATGACTTGAATTCTCTTTGATGCCGAGAGAAAATTCAGGCTTCTTGAAAATTCCCAGCAGAGGACGATGATCAGTTCCGACAATGACATTTGAATTGCCGACAATGTACGGAATCGTTTGCAAACATAAGTAATAGCTAGCAGCTCCTTGTAAATCTGAGAATATGCCCTTTCGGTTAGCGTCAAAACTCTGTTTTTTGTATGCAACTCCGGGTGGCGCTGTCCCAATTCTCCTCCACAATTCCTTCAGCGTACACTAACTTTCGAAGTACTCCGTTTCCGAGCTCAGATCCCTCAGAAAATTTTCTAAATATGTCGGCATTTCCAACGATATACATATACGGCATTTCCATCGGCAACGATATACGGCTTCCATAGACTCTGGAATTGGCATTTCCACTATGGCTTTTACTTTTCGGGATCAGGCTTAGTTCCTTCACTAGTAGTGACACGACCGTAAAAGGCAGTCTGCCTTTGAGTAGCTCCATCTTATCTCTATTTAGTCTAATGCCTCCAGCATCCACACGCTCCGGCAAACTAGTAAGATTCTTATTATGATCTTTAATTGCTTCCCTCATGGTGTCACCAACACCATAAACTAGTAGATCATCCGCAATTACCTCAAAACCCTTGAGGCCCACCAGAATTTGATTTGCTACATTTGGAAAATTTCATGTGCTGGTGAGATTCCAAATGGCATGCGAACCGAGCGATAACGTCCAAAAGGCGTCCAGAACGTTGCTAGCTTGCTACTTTCTTCCCAGCTTCACTTGCCAGAAGCCTTTACCTAGTCCTAGGGTATCTAGCTTGGTGAATACTTTTGCCCTCCCGAGGCTCGTCAACATTTCCTCTAACGTTGGAACTGGTAATTTGGCCGCTTTAGCGACTTGTTTAGAAGAATCGGATCCAAAACATACGATGTTTTTCGCCACTCTTGATAAGCATTACATTCGAGCACCAGTTTGTGTGCGATGTTTTGTGTTCGATTGTCTCAGCTTCAACTTATTTTTCTTCAGTACCTGACGTAAATTCTGGTAACCAATCACATTGACTGCTGTCCAGTGTCCAGCAAGCAGTTCATCTTCACCATTTTGCCCTCATCCTTGAGCCACAATTCTTGTAAAATCCTTCTCTGTCAGGAATACACGATTTAGGTAAACCAACAATTCTATAGTATTGACCGATTCTTCAATCTCTCCAACTCCTTGATGGACTTTTTATCGCAACGAGATGCAAAATGATTCCTGTGCCCCCTTGAATTGCTTCTTACAGCTGGACTTTGCCTTTTTGAGAAATCATGCTCTAACCACAAAACTTACATAAATTGCTCTTCCTCAGCGGCCTTGATTGCCGATTCACTTCAAAAACCCTTTCTGTCTGAACTTGAGCCTGATAGTTATTTTTCCTCTTCCACCTGGCATGATTTCACCACCTTTCCGAGCGTCGGTCCCCTTATTTTTAAGCAATTCTTTCTAATTCAATTCTTAAAAAAAACAGTTCAACTGCTAACATAGCACATTCAATGTATACTTTTTTGAACCATATCGGCTGCATAAGTATAAGAAATGCAAAGCTAGAGAGAGTCAACAAGAGATTAATAATAGTTAGTCATTACACATTGCTGCATTCTGAACCAACACCGAAGCCGGAGCTTGTGTACTCAAGCAAGCAAGTTGCCATGAGTCTCAACCATTCACACAATGAACCTCAACAAACAAATCGGCAGCCTGAATTATCAAGTTCTTCAACCATCAAAGCCAATTCAACCATCAAAGGCTTACTGGAATACCAGACGCTATACGAGTACTGTCATAAGCAGAATAGCGTTTGTTGGCACGGATTCATGACTTCGATAAAGTTATTAGGTTCACCGGATTATTTGGACGGTATGGATTCGAGGCCAAGCAGTTATTTTTGCTCAGAACATCTTTGAAGTGACTGAGAATCTTCGACGGAACGTTTAGAGAATCCCAACATCATTGCATTGAATGCAAGCAATACAGAATTTTCTCTTGAAAATTTCCCTTTCAGAGGTGGTTCCAGAGTAATTGCAACTTTCGCAAAGGTCCAACGTATTGATTCTTAAGAGATCGCAACCTCATCTTAATTTCATCGCTATGCCAGGACCAAACTCTATAAATGTGCAAAAAATCAGCTCAATCGGGTAACATTGTATTGCTCCCCAAGCATGTAACGTCTACAAACGAAATGTAAGTGGATAAAGTGGCATGAAATGTCGATATAGTGGAATTAAATGATTGTAAAGCATGAAGTAACCATAAGACGGCATGCGATAAAAGACAAATATCAATAAAGTGGACGAAAAAGGTGAATTAAAGCGAAAAAATGCAAAGCTCAACTTTATTAAATTTTCATACAGAAACGATTTTTTTTTTCTTGAAGATACTTGAATGTTAAATTAAACTTTTTTAATGGTTGTAGTTTGGTTGCGAAGATTTAACATAGAGAGAGATATCAGAGAAACGTTAATGCTACGGTTGGGCAAAGTTCTGAATGAGATGCTTGCAACAGTTTCTCTAGTTTTTCATTGATTTCAAATGAGCCAATGGCTCAGTATCCGTAAAGATCGAAACTTTTCCCGTAATCTTAACGTTGAAAAACGATACGAAATTAAAATTGAATGACAATTTAATTGTATTATTTTCGACCTTTTTTATTACCTAGAAGAAAAGAAATAGGTTTGAAAAAGCCTTGAAATAAACAATTACACTACCTGCTCTGATTTATTAAGAATTTCTTTCATTTAGTTTAAGGTACGAAATTCTCCTTAGTACAGGTGCCGCAAATTTTTCGAAACGTTTTCGGTTTATAAGCGCACAAGTTTTATAAAATGTTAGTAACCGGCTTTTTGTTTTTGTAACTTGAGCTAGTCAATCGAGCTACTTGGCAACAGATCCTGTATGTATAAGGTTTTGGAGTCCTGTTGGAACTTAATTTCGTTCTACATTTAAACAGCCCGGCCAATTTATTTTTATTTTTGTCTCACGAAAACATCTCTTTTGCTTTATTACTTTGCTGTTATTTACTAATTTCATATTCCTCGCCTTGCTCAAACTTCTGCACATTATATATGTATCTGAGCTTATTTTTTTGCCTTGATTTCGACACACGGTTTCAAAGAAATGGTCAATTAGGGACGCTCATATTGTCGAGAAACCGAGAAAATTTCTAGATATGTCATGGTAAATTTTGAGGTGTGGCCTTTTGGAGGAACTGTTTTCCACTAACTGTGACCATACTTGAAAAAATTCGGGATCTCCGGGACGGAATTAAGAGGCGTTCTCGCTGAAGACGTGTTGTCGTCATGTATGTATGTAACAAACATACTCGGATGGTCAACATCTAATGAAGTTTAAGCGGGATAGATGGACTATGTTTTTAATAAAGAAGTAGAGTTTTTAGCTCGAGCTCAAATTCTTCAAAGGGTGTTTTAACTAATCTTCTGCTAATCTAATTTATTTATATTGATCCAAGACCTTAAGTTTTTTGTATTGCCCTAAAGATAACACATATTCGCCGAGAATTTTATATCTTTGATTGGCTAGACATGAGCATGAACACAATAAGTTTTTGGGGCGGAACCTAGATGTCAAAATTTTTTTCATCTTAAAACTTTTTTTTCAAAAGTTTTTTTTTTCCAATAATGATCATTTTTCAAACGGTTTTTCATTATAACGTTTTTTTAACAAGAATTTTTTTTTATAGCGGCTTTTTGTTTAAAGAAATTTCTTAGCGTTGCTGATAAATGATTTTTTTCCGAAGTTTTTCTGACAATGGTTTTTTAATATAAAATGTTATTCAAGACCTAGATGCACAACGCGACCTCCAGCTTACCTCAATGACTTCGAACGCAACCTGAACAACGCAATCTTAGTAATAAGAAAACTAAACTTAGCTAAGATTTAATCGGCCGAGAAAGAGGCGGCACAATACCTCTCTTAACTTTATCAGATGTCATACTTCCATCTTAGTGGGGAGAAATGTGGTATTCCCCCGGCGGCATACATCTTAACTTCCCCCTGAAGAATGTTCTAGACAATACATCTTAACATCCCCCTGAAGAATGTTCTAGACAATGTATATAACCGATCCCTGATAGAACGTTCTAGAAAGCACATCTTCTCTCAGGGATGAGATCTCGCCTGTATATAAATATAGCTCCGCGAACATTCGAGTCAGTTGTATTCTAAACGCCGAACTGGAAGGCTTTGCAAATAAAGTTAAATACAAAAGTGATCCTGCGTTTATCCATTGCATTTCACACTCCATTAACAGGATCACAACATTCCAAGCTTCTTGAAAACGCACAAAATTGACCTTCTTGGACCCTGCAGACAACAGAAGTGGCTTAGGCAAAGGAATGCTGAACATCTTGTCGGTTTCTAGAGCCAGATCTCTGAGCATCTTTACTGATGGAACTTCTTGTTTTCTATTGACTTTTTTCACTATACAATGTTCTTCCTTTCCACAATTTCCACAATTTTTTTCATTTTTACATTACTTTGAGCTGTATAGACCCAAATCCAATTAATCCGGCATTCTGGACGAAGGTGACGAAAAAAAGTCCAGTAGGGATTTTCTGATTGTTGTAAAGCTTATGACATTTGATGACCTTTATTACTCTTTGGTTCTTGAGATCTTCTGTGCTTTCATTTTCGTCAACAAAGGTTAGATCCTTGCAGTAGAATTTTCCTTTTGAAATATTCAACTTTTCATGGATTTCAACCTTAACCATGAAGCCATTGAAAATTTCAGTTATCTGGAGCAAGTTTTTAGCATGTTGCTTGTTGTTAGCTTTGACCATAATTGTACCATTGCGCAGCATTTTTGCATCACTTCCTGGTGCCTCTTTGTCCAGTAAGCTTCTCATTTTAATAGGGCTTACTTGTTTGTGTGTCAACTTTTCATTTTCGCTTTTATTGTAAGATAAATATCTTCAAGTTCTGTTATTAGCTTTATTCTGCTTATTAGCTTTACTTTCCCTGTTTGCTTCTTTCTCTTTCATCATTTCTTCTCGTATCTTCTCAAGTTTTTTTGGAGACATTTTTACCTCTTTTGCTCTTCTCTGTTTTCTTTAGTTTTGTTATTTTTTTGCCGGTTTGTAAGTTATAAGTTTGATTAATTTTGGTTAAAACTCTCTTAAGATTTCAGCTTCGCTTAAAGTTCTCGAACGTTCTGCAGCCGCTTTACTTGTTGTAAATTGATTTGGCCAAATCTCATAACGGTACATGATAATTTGTTTGCGAACCGGTTATTAATTTTAATCCCCCCTGGGCTAAATTTTTCGACCGTCGACTGCCGGATTTGGCATCGCGGAAATTAGAATTTTTGGTGATTTTCAATTTAATTGTTAGTTTGATTTCCATAACAAGTATTGTTTTTTTTCTCGTTACTGCCATCCATGCATTGCCCTCATCTTTAGTCTTTCCGCTTACATTGAAGTCACCGCCACTTGTTTCGAAGCACTCGCTCAAAGAATATTTTGGATTAGGATCTGGAAGCGGCTGGTGAAATGTATAGAGAACAAACAGTGATGTCGATTAAAAATTATGTCAGCAAATTTTTGCGGTCTTCACACGTAAAGTGCTGCTTTATATTCCTCCAAAACTGAAACAAAAACTGTTTTAATCTGTCTTTTTTTGCCATTTGCCTGTATGGAAGCCCCGACCCTCCTCTTAACTCCATCTTCAACTTCATCATTAGAGTCCTCTAAGTATTCCTCTGAGAAGATTTTGTTATTGGACGAGTATTATTATTTTTGGTCCTTCGAGCCGGATAGAGATATACAATTATTAGTGAAGCAAAGCAAAGAAAACCAAGTGGTGAAACTGAAAATAAAGAAATCGTAAGGATTGAGTGTCGGCTTGAGAGCATCAAGAAATTAGAAGACAAGATTGAACAAGCCTTTAAAACGTTCACAGCATTGAACGTAGTTAATGAGGAAACAGCCGAACTAGAGAAAATGGTCTTCAAATTTATCCTTGACTTTACCAATCTTTTGGGAAAAGGCACGAAAGAACTTAAAAAATTCAAAGCAACAGAGACTATAGAGAAAAATCTTCAAACATCATGATAGTAAATCGTTCAGCTTGAAACCAGCTTTTCACAAGCCAGATATCAGAGAAGGTAAAGCAAGGCCACTGTTTTGTCAAGTAAATAACAACAGGAATGTTAGTGTGTACGGTAGACTTAGTTTCTTTATTTTCCTTAGTCGATCTGTGCCTTTTTTCTCTCCTTCCTCTACCTTTTTTCCCTTTACATTTCAAATAATCATAATAGCCGTTACAACATCATCATGTTCCTCTCCAGATTGTGCATCTTCATATTCTGACATCGCCGTTGCATTCATTTGATTCTCCATTTCTTCGGGTATTCCTTCAGGCACATTTGCCATTGGATCCCCGATGGGATCCTCTTCTTCTTGCACCACTACTGAATCCTCCTTCTTTACTTTTATGAACTCCGTGTTTCTGTCATACAGACGTCCGTTTCTATTGATTGTATACCGTCTTCACTGATCTTCTTGACGATCGATCCCGATACTCATAACATGCTTGCCGGTGGAATCAAAATGAACCTGACCGCGATACAATTTATTTATTTCGCGTCTCTCGCGCGTCGTCTTGTCATATTGAACTTTGGCCGTTTCTCGGTTTTTCTTGATAGTTTCAGGCACGTTTTTCACAACATTTGGCTTCAAGGCTTGTATCATAGGAATGGCCCCTCGAGTACGACGGGAGAACAGACGCTGACAAGGACTGGATCCTAATTTGTTGGGAGTGTTTAAAACATAACAATGCTCATCTTCAATCTGGAGGGCACAGATTAACACAGATCAAATGACTTTTTAATAATCAATTTTGCAACTTTTACAGCAGCTTCTGCCTTTCCGTTACCTCTAGCGTGATAAGGTGATGACGTGGCATGTGTGAATCCACATTCTTTCTCCATTGCCTTGAATTCTTGATTGCAGAACGACAATCCTCCATCCGTGCATACCAATTCTGGCACTCCATGGCATGAAAAAATTTTCTTCATAATGTAGACAATGGTTGCGCTGATTGATCTTTAACTTGATCGACCTCAGTGAAATCCGAAAATTCATCCACTGTTACTAGGAATCGACATCTCCGTCCACCTAGCACGAGCTCACACAAATCCATGTCCACCGATTGCCATGCTAGGTCTGGAACCTGATGCGACATCATTTCCTCTTTCTGATTGGCGGCTGAATATTTCAGGCAAATTTCACAACCGCTTACTCTGTCCGAAATTTCCTTGGAGATACCTGGCCAGAACACTGAGTCCCGAGCCAAGTTCAGAGCTAATTCTAATTCGTCCTTGAACTGAAGACATTGTCTGACCACAGGATCAGCTGACCTGATACTATCTGGCCAGCCATTGCCAATGTACGAAATTACCTTTTTCAGTGCCAGGTCTTCAGCAGTTGCCTTCTTGATTGCTTCTAAATTCTTATCAATGATGTGCTCCGTAGACAGCAACTACACTTTCTCTATGAATTTCATCTCTACTTCAATTTTATATATTTCATATCGCTCCACGCCCTCCTTAGGCAATGGCGCTCTTGACAATGTATCGGAGATGTAAAAATCCATCCCCGGAACAAATTCCAGCTTGACAGATGATCTCTGAAGCATCAACAACATGACTTGAATTCTCTTTGATGCCGAGAGAACAGGCTTCTTGAAAATTCCCAGCAGAGGACGATGATCAGTTCCGACAATGACATTTGAATTGCCGACAATGTACGGAATCGTTTGCAAACATAAGTAATAGCTAGCAGCTCCTTGTAAATCTGAGAATATGCCCTTTCGGTTAGCGTCAAAACTCTGTTTTTTGTATGCAACTCCGGGGATGGCGCTGTCCCAATTCTCCTCCACAATTCCTTCAGCGTACACTAACTTTCGAAGTACTTCCGTTTCCGAGCTCAGATCCCTCAGAAAATTTTCTAAATATGTCGGCATTTCCAACGATATACATATACGGCATTTCCATCGGCAACGATATACGGCTTCCATAGACTCTGGAATTGGCATTTCCACTATGGCTTTTACTTTTTCGGGATCAGGCTTAGTTCCTTCACTAGTAGTGACACGACCGTAAAAAGGCAGTCTGCCTTTGAGTAGCTCCATCTTATCTCTATTTAGTCTAATGCCTCCAGCATCCACACGCTCCGGCAAACTAGTAAGATTCTTATTATGATCTTTAATTGCTTCCCTCATGGTGTCACCAACACCATAAACTAGTAGATCATCCGCAATTACCTCAAAAACCCTTGAGGCCCACCAGAATTTGATTTGCTACATTTGGAAAATTTCATGTGCTGGTGAGATTCCAAATGGCATGCGAACCGAGCGATAACGTCCAAAAGGCGTCCAGAACGTTGCTAGCTTGCTACTTTCTTCATCCAGCTTCACTTGCCAGAAGCCTTTACCTAGTCCTAGGGTATCTAGCTTGGTGAATACTTTTGCCCTCCCGAGGCTCGTCAACATTTCCTCTAACGTTGGAAACTGGTAATTTGGCCGCTTTAGCGACTTGTTTAGAAGAATCGGATCCAAAACAATACGATGTTTTTTGCCACTCTTGATAAGCATTACATTCGAGCACCAGTTTGTGTGCGATGTTTTGTGTTCGATTGTCTCAGCTTCAACTTATTTTTCTTCAGTACCTGACGTAAATTCTGGTAACCAATCACATTGACTGCTGTCCCAGTGTCCAGCAAGCAGTTCATCTTCACCATTTTGCCCTCATCCTTGAGCCACAATTCTTTGTAAAATCCTTCTCTGTCAAGGAATACACGATTTAGGTAAACCAACAATTCTATAGTATTGACCGATTCTTCAGATCTCTCCAACTCCTTGATGGACTTTTTATCGCAACGAGATGCAAAATGATTCCTGTGCCCACATGAATTGCTTCTTACAGCTGGACATTTGCCTTTTGAGAAATCATGCTCATAACCACAAAACTTACATAATTGCTCTTCCTTCAGCGGCCTTGATTGCCGATTCACTTCAAAAACCCTTTCTGTCTGAAGACTTTGAGCCTGATTAGTTATTTTCTCTTCCACCTGGCATGATTTCACCACCTTTTCGAGCGTCGGCTCCCTTATTTTTAGCAATTCTTTCTGCAATTTTCGATTGTTGATGCCAGTGATGATTCTGTCACGCAATAAATCATATTCCAATGATTGAATTGACTCATTGAAATCAGTTTTCCTGATGCGCTTCTTCAGCTCGAGCAAGTAATCATCAAACAACATGTCGCCTTGATCGCAAGTGTTAAATTCGTATCGACTCATTGTGATGTTGTCTTCTCCGACAAAGTAAACATCCACAGTTTCTTCGCCCATCGCCGACCGTAGCAAAGCACTCTTCTCAGCTTCAGATTTCTTGCCGAAGTTTGTCGCAAGCAAATAATCGTTCCAAGCTTCTTGAAAACGCACAAAATTGACCTTCTTGGATCCTGCAGACAACAGAAGTGGCTTGGGCAAAGGAATGCTGAACATCTTGTCGGTTTCTAGAGCACTCACCAGAGCTCCAACAGCTCCTTCAATTTCAATCCGGATTTTCAATTGTTTCCTTCGACTTTTATATTGTTCTTTATGCTCCTCGTATCGCTGACACCATGTTTTGTCAAGTAAATAACAACAGGAATGTTAATGTGTGCGATAGACTTAGTTTCTTTATTCCTGGTTTTCCTTAGTCGATCTGTGTGTTTTTTCCCTCCTTTATCTCTCCTTCCTCTAACTTTTTCGCTGTACATTTCAAATAATCATAATAGCCGTTACAACAGTCACTGTTTACAAAAAAAAAAAAAAAAAAAAAAAAAACAGTTCAACTGCTAACAATAGCACATTCAAATGTATACTTTTTTTGAACCATATCGGCTGCATAAGTATAAGAAATGCAAAGCTAGAGAGAGTCAACAAGAGATTAATAATAGTTAGTCATTACACATTGCTGCATTCTGAACCAACACCGAAGCCGGAGCTTGTGTACTCAAGCAAGCAAGTTGCCATGAGTCTCAACCATTCAACACAATGAACCTCAACAAACAAATCGGCAGCCTGAATTATCAAGTTCTTCAACCATCAAAGCCAATTCAACCATCAAAGGCTTACTGGAATACCAGACGCTATACGAGTACTGTCATAAGCAGAACAGCGTTTGTTGGCACGGATTCATGACTTCGATAAAGTTATTAGGTTCACCGGATTATTTGGACGGTATGGATTCGAGGCCAAGCAGTTCTTTTTGCTCAGAACATCTTTGAAGTGACTGAGAATCTTCGACGGAACGTTTAGAGAATCCCAACATCATTGCATTGAATGCAAGCAATACAGAATTTTCTCTTGAAAATTTCCCTTTCAGAGGTGGTTCCAGAGTAATTGCAACTTTCGCAAAGGTCCAACGTATTGATTCTTAAGAGATCGCAACCTCATCTTAATTTCATCGCTATGCCAGGACCAAACTCTATAAATGTGCAAAAAATCAGCTCAATCGGGTAACATTGTATTGCTCCCCAAGCATGTAACGTCTACAAACGAAAATGTAAGTGGATAAAGTGGCATGAAATGTCGATATAGTGGAATTAAATGATTGTAAAGCATGAAGTAACCATAAGACGGCATGCGATAAAAGACAAATATCAATAAAGTGGACGAAAAAAGGTGAATTAAAGCGAAAAAATGCAAAGCTCAACTTTATTAAATTTTCATACAGAAACGATTTTTTTTTCTTGAAGATACTTGAATGTTAAATTAAACTTTTTTAATGGTTGTAGTTTGGTTGCGAAGATTTAACATAGAGAGAGATATCAGAGAAACGTTAATGCTACGGTTGGGCAAAGTTCTGAATGAGATGCTTGCAACAGTTTCTCTAGTTTTTCATTGATTTCAAATGAGCCAATGGCTCAGTATCCGTAAAGATCGAAACTTTTCCCGTAATCTTAACGTTGAAAAACGATACGAAATTAAAATTGAATGACAATTTAATTGTATTATTTTCGACCTTTTTTATTACCTAGAAGAAAAGAAATAGGTTTGAAAAAGCCTTGAAATAAACAATTACACTACCTGCTCTGATTTATTAAGAATTTCTTTCATTTAGTTTAAGGTACGAAATTCTCCTTAGTACAGGTGCCGCAAATTTTTCGAAACGTTTTCGGTTTATAAGCGCACAAGTTTTATAAAATGTTAGTAACCGGCTTTTTGTTTTTGTAACTTGAGCTAGTCAATCGAGCTACTTGGCAACAGATCCTGTATGTATAAGGTTTTTGGAGTCCTGTTGGAACTTAATTTCGTTCTACATTTAAACAGCCCGGCCAATTTATTTTTATTTTTGTCTCACGAAAACATCTCTTTTGCTTTATTACTTTGCTGTTATTTACTAATTTCATATTCCTCGCCTTGCTCAAACTTCTGCACATTATATATGTATCTGAGCTTATTTTTTTGCCTTGATTTCGACACACGGTTTCAAAGAAAATGGTCAATTAGGGACGCTCATATTGTCGAGAAACCGAGAAAAATTTCTAGATATGTCATGGTAAATTTTGAGGTGTGGCCTTTTGGAGGAACTGTTTTCCACTAACTGTGACCATACTTGAAAAAATTCGGGATCTCCGGGACGGAATTAAGAGGCGTTCTCGCTGAAGACGTGTTGTCGTCATGTATGTATGTAACAAACATACTCGGATGGTCAACATCTAATGAAGTTTAAGCGGGATAGATGGACTATGTTTTTAATAAAGAAGTAGAGTTTTTAGCTCGAGCTCAAATTCTTCAAAGGGTGTTTTAACTAATCTTCTGCTAATCTAATTTATTTATATTGATCCAAGACCTTAAGTTTTTTGTATTGCCCTAAAGATAACACATATTCGCCGAGAATTTTATATCTTTGATTGGCTAGACATGAGCATGAACACAATAAGTTTTTGGGGCGGAACCTAGATGTCAAAATTTTTTTCATCTTAAAACTTTTTTTTCAAAAGTTTTTTTTTCCAATAATGATCATTTTTCAAACGGTTTTTCATTATAACGTTTTTTTAACAAGAATTTTTTTTTATAGCGGCTTTTTGTTTAAAGAAATTTCTTAGCGTTGCTGATAAATGATTTTTTTCCGAAGTTTTTTCTGACAATGGTTTTTTAATATAAAATGTTATTCAAGACCTAGATGCACAACGCGACCTCCAGCTTACCTCAATGACTTCGAACGCAACCTGAACAACGCAATCTTAGTAATAAGAAAACTAAACTTAGCTAAGATTTAATCGGCCGAGAAAGAGGCGGCACAATACCTCTCTTAACTTTATCAGATGTCATACTTCCATCTTAGTGGGGAGAAATGTGGTATTCCCCCGGCGGCATACATCTTAACTTCCCCTGAAGAATGTTCTAGACAATACATCTTAACATCCCCCTGAAGAATGTTCTAGACAATGTATATAACCGATCCCTGATAGAACGTTCTAGAAAGCACATCTTCTCTCAGGGATGAGATCTCGCCTGTATATAAATATAGCTCCGCGAACATTCGAGTCAGTTGTATTCTAAACGCCGAACTGGAAGGCTTTGCAAATAAAGTTAAATACAAAAGTGATCCTGCGTTTATCCATTGCATTTCACACTCCATTAACAGGATCACAACATTCCAAGCTTCTTGAAAACGCACAAAATTGACCTTCTTGGACCCTGCAGACAACAGAAGTGGCTTAGGCAAAGGAATGCTGAACATCTTGTCGGTTTCTAGAGCCAGATCTCTGAGCATCTTTACTGATGGAACTTCTTGTTTTCTATTGACTTTTTTCACTATACAATGTTCTTCCTTTCCACAATTTCCACAATTTTTTTCATTTTTACATTACTTTGAGCTGTATAGACCCAAATCCAATTAATCCGGCATTCTGGACGAAGGTGACGAAAAAAAGTCCAGTAGGGATTTTCTGATTGTTGTAAAGCTTATGACATTTGATGACCTTTATTACTCTTTGGTTCTTGAGATCTTCTGTGCTTTCATTTTCGTCAACAAAGGTTAGATCCTTGCAGTAGAATTTTCCTTTTGAAATATTCAACTTTTCATGGATTTCAACCTTAACCATGAAGCCATTGAAAATTTCAGTTATCTGGAGCAAGTTTTTAGCATGTTGCTTGTTGTTAGCTTTGACCATAATTGTACCATTGCGCAGCATTTTTGCATCACTTCCTGGTGCCTCTTTGTCCAGTAAGCTTCTCATTTTAATAGGGCTTACTTGTTTGTGTGTCAACTTTTCATTTTCGCTTTTATTGTAAGATAAATATCTTCAAGTTCTGTTATTAGCTTTATTCTGCTTATTAGCTTTACTTTCCCTGTTTGCTTCTTTCTCTTTCATCATTTCTTCTCGTATCTTCTCAAGTTTTTTTGGAGACATTTTTACCTCTTTTGCTCTTCTCTGTTTTCTTTAGTTTTGTTATTTTTTTGCCGGTTTGTAAGTTATAAGTTTGATTAATTTTGGTTAAAACTCTCTTAAGATTTCAGCTTCGCTTAAAGTTCTCGAACGTTCTGCAGCCGCTTTACTTGTTGTAAATTGATTTGGCCAAATCTCATAACGGTACATGATAATTTGTTTGCGAACCGGTTATTAATTTTAATCCCCCCTGGGCTAAATTTTTCGACCGTCGACTGCCGGATTTGGCATCGCGGAAATTAGAATTTTTGGTGATTTTCAATTTAATTGTTAGTTTGATTTCCATAACAAGTATTGTTTTTTTTCTCGTTACTGCCATCCATGCATTGCCCTCATCTTTAGTCTTTCCGCTTACATTGAAGTCACCGCCACTTGTTTCGAAGCACTCGCTCAAAGAATATTTTGGATTAGGATCTGGAAGCGGCTGGTGAAATGTATAGAGAACAAACAGTGATGTCGATTAAAAATTATGTCAGCAAATTTTTGCGGTCTTCACACGTAAAGTGCTGCTTTATATTCCTCCAAAACTGAAACAAAAACTGTTTTAATCTGTCTTTTTTTGCCATTTGCCTGTATGGAAGCCCCGACCCTCCTCTTAACTCCATCTTCAACTTCATCATTAGAGTCCTCTAAGTATTCCTCTGAGAAGATTTTGTTATTGGACGAGTATTATTATTTTTGGTCCTTCGAGCCGGATAGAGATATACAATTATTAGTGAAGCAAAGCAAAGAAAACCAAGTGGTGAAACTGAAAATAAAGAAATCGTAAGATTGAGTGTCGGCTTGAGAGCATCAAGAAATTAGAAGACAAGATTGAACAAGCCTTTAAAACGTTCACAGCATTGAACGTAGTTAATGAGGAAACAGCCGAACTAGAGAAAATGGTCTTCAAATTTATCCTTGACTTTACCAATCTTGGGAAAAGGCACGAAAGAACTTAAAAAATTCAAAGCAACAGAGACTATAGAGAAAAATCTTCAAACATCATGATATTAAATCGTTCAGCTTGAAACCGGCTTTTCACAAGCCAGATATCAGAGAAGGTAAAGCAAGGTCACTGTTTTGTCAAGTACATAACAACAGGAATGTTAGTGTGTACGATAGACTTAGTTTCTTTATTCCTGGTTTTCCTTAGTCGATCTGTGTCTTTTTCTCTCCTTCCTCTACCTTTTTTCCCTTTACATTTCAAATAATCATAATAGCCGTTACAACATCATCATGTTCCTCTCCAGATTGTGCATCTTCATATTCTGACATCGCCGTTGCATTCATTTGATTCTCCATTTCTTCGGGTATTCCTTCAGGCACATTTGCCATTGGATCCCCGATGGATCCTCTTCTTCTTGCACCACTACTGAATCCTCCTTCTTTACTTTTATGAACTCCGTGTTTCTGTCATACAGACGTCCGTTTCTATTGATTGTATACCGTCTTCACTGATCTTCTTGACGATCGATCCCGATACTCATAACATGCTTGCCGGTGGAATCAAAATGAACCTGACCGCGATACAATTTATTTATTTCGCGTCTCTCGCGCGTCGTCTTGTCATATTGAACTTTGGCCGTTTCTCGGTTTTTCTTGATAGTTTCAGGCACGTTTTTCACAACATTTGGCTTCAAGGCTTGTATCATAGGAATGGCCCCTCGAGTACGACGGGAGAACAGACGCTGACAAGGACTGGATCCTAATTTGTTGGGAGTGTTTAAACATAACAATGCTCATCTTCAATCTGGAGGGCACAGATTAACACAGATCAAATGACTTTTTAATAATCAATTTTGCAACTTTTACAGCAGCTTCTGCCTTTCCGTTACCTCTAGCGTGATAAGGTGATGACGTGGCATGTGTGAATCCACATTCTTTCTCCATTGCCTTGAATTCTTGATTGCAGAACGACAATCCTCCATCCGTGCATACCAATTCTGGCACTCCATGGCATGAAAAAATTTTCTTCATAATGTAGACAATGGTTGCGCTGATTGATCTTTAACTTGATCGACCTCAGTGAAATCCGAAAATTCATCCACTGTTACTAGGAATCGACATCTCCGTCCACTAGCACGAGCTCACACAAATCCATGTCCACCGATTGCCATGCTAGGTCTGGAACCTGATGCGACATCATTTCCTCTTTCTGATTGGCGGCTGAATATTTCAGGCAATTTCACAACCGCTTACTCTGTCCGAAATTTCCTTGGAGATACTGGCCAGAACACTGAGTCCGAGCCAAGTTCACGTGTATTTAATTCCCAAGCACATCAGCTGCTGAATCATTGGCCTAATCTTGAACTAATTCGTCCTTGACTGAAGCATTGTCTGACCACAGGATCAGCTGACCTGATACTATCTGGCCAGCCATTGCCAATGTACGAAATTACCTTTTTCAGTGCCAGGTCTTCAGCAGTTGCCTTCTTGATTGCTTCTAAATTCTTATCAATGATGTGCTCCGTAGACAGCAACTACACTTTCTCTATGAATTTCATCTCTACTTCAATTTATATATTTCATATCGCTCCACGCCCTCCTAGGCAATGGCGCTCTTGACAATGTATCGGAGATGTAAAAATCCATCCCCGGAACAAATTCCAGCTTGACAGATGATCTCTGAAGCATCAACAACATGACTTGAATTCTCTTTGATGCCGAGAGAACAGGCTTCTTGAAAATTCCCAGCAGAGGACGATGATCAGTTCCGACAATGACATTTGAATTGCCGACAATGTACGGAATCGTTTGCAAACATAAGTAATAGCTAGCAGCTCCTTGTAAATCTGAGAATATGCCCTTTCGGTTAGCGTCAAAACTCTGTTTTTGTATGCAACTCCGGGGATGGCGCTGTCCCAATTCTCCTCCACAATTCCTTCAGCGTACACTAACTTTCGAAGTACTTCCGTTTCCGAGCTCAGATCCCTCAGAAAATTTTCTAAATATGTCGGCATTTCCAACGATATACATATACGCATTTCCATCGGCAACGATATACGGCTTCCATAGACTCTGGAATTGGCATTTCCACTATGGCTTTTACTTTTCGGGATCAGGCTTAGTTCCTTCACTAGTAGTGACACGACCGTAAAAAGGCAGACTCCTTTGAGTAGCTCCATCTTATCTCTATTTAGTCTAATGCCTCCAGCATCCACACGCTCCGGCAAACTAGTAAGATTCTTATTATGATCTTTAATTGCTTCCCTCATGGTGTCACCACACCATAAACTAGTAGATCATCCGCAATTACCTCAAAACCCTTGAGGCCCACCAGAATTTGATTTGCTTCGTTTGGAAAATTTCATGTGCTGGTGAGATTCCAAATGGCATGCGAACCGAGCGATAACGTCCATACGTCCAAAACGTCCATAACGTTGCTACTTTCTTCATCCAGCTTCACTTGCCAGAAGCCTTTACCTAGTCCTAGGGTATCTAGCTTGGTGAATACTTTTGCGCTCCCGAGGCTCGTCAACATTTCCTCTAACGTTGGAAACTGGTAATTTGGCCGCTTTAGCGACTTGTTTTAGAAGAATCGATCCAAAACAATACGATGTTTTTTGCCACTCTTGATAAGCATTACATTCGAGCACCAGTTTGTGTGCGATGTTTTGTGTTCGATTGTCTCAGCTTCAACTTATTTTTCTTCAGTACCTGACGTAAATTCTGGTAACCAATCACATTGACTGCTGTCCCAGTGTCCAGCAAGCAGTTCATCTTCACATTTTGCCCTCATCCTTGAGCCACAATTCTTGTAAAATCCTTCTCTGTCAGGAATACACGATTTAGGTAAACCAACAATTCTATAGTATTGACCGATTCTTCAGATCTCTCCAACTCCTTGATGGACTTTTTATCGCAACGAGATGCAAAATGATGTCCTGTGCCCACATGAATTGCTTCTTACAGCTGGACATTTGCCTTTTGAGAAATCATGCTCATAACCACAAAACTTACATAATTGCTCTTCCTTCAGCGGCCTTGATTGCCGATTCACTTCAAAAAACCCTTTCTGTCTGAAGACTTTGAGCCTGATTAGTTATTTTCTCTTCCACCTGGCATGATTCACCACCTTTTCGAGAGTCGGCTCCCTTATTTTAGCAATTCTTTCTGCAATTTTCGATTGTTGATGCCAGTGATGATTCTTCTGTCACGCAATAAATCATATTCCAATGATTGAATTGACTCATTGAAATCAGTTTTCCTGATGCGCTTCTTCAGCTCGAGCAAGTAATCATCAAACAACATGTCGCCTTGATCGCAAGTGTTAATTCGTATCGACTCATTGTGATGTTGTCTTCTCCGACAAAGTAAACATCCACAGTTTCTCGCCCATCGCCGACCGTAGCAAAGCACTCTTTCTCAGCTTCAGATTTCTTGCCGAAGTTTGTCGCAAGCAAATAATCGTTCCAAGCTTCTTGAAAACGCACAAAATTGACCTTCTTGGATCCTGCAGACAACAGAAGTGGCTTGGGCAAAGGAATGCTGAACATCTTGTCGGTTTCTAGAGCACTCACCAGATCTTCGACTTTTATATGTTCTTTATGCTCCTCGTATCGCTGACACCATGTTTTGTCAAGTAAATAACAACAGGATGTTAATGTGTGCGATAGACTTAGTTTCTTTATTCCTGGTTTCCTTAGTCGATCTGTGTCTTTTTTCTCTCCTTTATCTCTCCTTCCTCTAACTTTTTCGCTGTACATTTCAAATAATCA
>JAFFZY010000040.1:0-39551 GCA_018397935.1 Propsilocerus akamusi
TTCTTTTACGATTCAATTGGCTTAAAGTATCGCTGGCAAGTTGCAACTTACTTGATTGAGGGCAGAATTGACGACCCATACAAAATTTGACGAAAAATGGTTTTTCAAAAATTGTTCCAGCACTTTCAGATATCATCTTGCAATGTATTACAATGTTTTAGATCTCATTGATGCAGATCTTATTTTCCAGGTCCTACTTTATAAAGACTACAGGAAAGCCGGAAAATTGAGTTTTCCATCGATGAAAAAACGTTTCTTCTCCACTATTTCTTCCCTTTAGTGTACTTTTTTAAATCCGATTATATATCTTCGTAATGCTTTATGCGCTATTACATTCTCTATCGAATGTCATTTCACTTTTCCAGAAAAAATTCGCATTTTCCCCCAACAACTTTCAGATTTAGGCGAAAAAACATTTTTTTTTAATTATTTGTTCAGCCAACTTTCATATATCGTTTCACATATTTCATGTATTATCGGTGCCATTTTTTTTTCTATATGAATATCAGTCTTCACACTGAAATGTAAGGAAAAGCCGTGAAAAGGAATATTTTCCTAATTTCCATAATTTTAAGACCAAAAAAAAATTTCTGTAGCATCACCTTTTTCTTCTACATTTTTTTTACATTTTCCTGTGTGTTTAAATTTTTTTCATGCATAAGTTTCAGTCCCAATCGATCACAAAAAATTGCTTTATCGAAAAGTATATTTCAAGCCACTTAAAGCCATTTTCGGAGCGAAATTATGTTTCCTTTTTTTGTATGAAAATTCTTATCCTCTTTCGATACATTTCTACCGGTTGGTTTACATTTTTTTTCGACTATTACGGTCCGAATGACTTTTGGCCCATTTGGCACATTTCCATATTTCACAAAATCGATGGTTGGATGGCAACTCACAATGCATTGTTGGCATGGTCACAATGTATCGAAAGTTCATGCAAGCGATGAGAAACGGAAGATCATGCAATAGTGAAGGTGCTCGTCGAGCCGAACAGCACCATATTCATCGAACATCTAGCTCCGTTTTGAGCAAGTTTTGCCTGTCACAATTTATGGAGAAATTGTATTAAAGTGGAGACGTTTCGCGTTTTGGATGTGGCTCCGCATTGACATTAATGAATGAATCATTATTCAAGAGATTGAACATTAAGGGAACGCCAGCCAAATTGGCGCTTACCTGGACAAACGACACCGTTCGGGCTTGAGCCCGACTCTAAGATATGCCAGTGAAATAACTGGTCGAAGTCAAACAAAATTGAAGCCAATGGAAGGTGTAAGAACGGTTCGTGATATGTGCTTCGACCCACAAAATCTGAATGTCGTTGAAATGACCGATCGTTATCCGTATTTGAAGGGCGTTCCAGTGGCCGACTTAGAAAATTCAATGCCAGAAATTTTGATTGGGCTGAAACATCCACGTTTCCTAGCTCAAAGAAGCATTCGAACCGAGAAGTTCATGAACCGGTTGCCGCTAGAACTGAATTAGTTGGATCTTATATGCAGATCCATTCCCACTGTTGGGTATTCATCGAGTGCCTTATGACTCCCTCAATCTGCAAAAACATTTGGCAATTCGGCAAAAATGGAAGATGAAGATTTGCATAAAATGGTAAAATATCAGTTCTCCATCGAAAACTTTGGTGTCGTAAAATCGGAAGACGACGTAAAATCAGCTGATGAACACAAGCCTGGAAGATAATCAATAGCACGATGCTTGAAACAAGATCGTTATGAGATTGGCCTTTTATGGAAAGATGAGAAAGCGAGATTACCTGACAATTATGCAATGGCTTTGAGTAGACTGAAATCTCAAGAAAAGTCATTAAAAAAGGATCCTGATGCACGCCAGTGGGTGCATGATCATGCGCAAGAATTGATAAAACTTGGTCATGCTAGGGAAGCCTCTGATGAAGAGCTCAAGAAAAATGGAAGAGAATATGGTATTTACCATCATTCATCGTCACAAATCCCAATAAATTCCCGATTAAAAGAAGATTGGTATGGAATGCAGCTGCTGCGGTCGATGGTACTTCATTAAATTCAATGCTACTAAAAGGACCCGATCAACTTATTCCCATGATGAAGGGTTAACTCGATTCAGAGAACACAAAATAACGATAAATGGTGACGTCAAGCAGATGTTCCATCAGGTGCGAATAATTGAAGAGGATCAGCATATCAAGGTTTTTTTGTGCGACTGTGAACATTTGGTCCGACCTGCTCGCCTTGCTGTGCTCAAGTCGTAAAAAATTTTCATGCAAATAAATTCCTGAACTTGTATCCAGAAGCGGTGGAAATGCTTACGCAAAGGACATTTATGGACGACGCATTTTGATAGCCAACCAACATCGCCAAAGCGGTGAAAGTTGCAAATGAAGCTATAACCATCATGAAAAGATTAATTTGATCTCATCGGGTTTCAGTCAAAAACCAAGTAGTATTGGAGAATCTTCCCTTAGCAATTTGAAGCAAGAGCTCGTGTCATGTTCTGGACCCCATAAGTGATCATTTCACATGCAAAGTGAATTTCTCAATTTTTCCACGAAGCAATCCAGAAGAATACTATTGTCCAACTAACGTGAGATGCTCCGAGTTGTGATGAAACTTTCGACCCACTGGGGCTGTTAGCATATTTTACTGTGCGTGGTAAAATCATCATGCAAGAATTTGACGAGATGGTACCGGTTGGGATGAAGCAATTTCTGTCCGATTAAAACAATGTGGACCGAATGGATTGCACAATTGAAGAAATTGTCAGATATCAAATTCCTCGCCAATATGCAGATGTCAATCCAGATGAGTATACTATTGAACTTCATGTATTTGTAGATGCATCAGAATTGGCTTATTCAGCGGTCGCATATTTTTGCTTTGCAAACCAAGAACTAAGAATTGTTTCGCTTGTCATGGAAAAGCTCGTGTGATGCCTATAAAACCTTTGTCCATCCCTCAGGGAGAATTAATGGCAGCAACTGTGGGACTTCGATTGCAAACACGATGAAAGACTTGCATCGAATAAATCGCGAAAACACTTTATTGGAGTGATTCACGCGTGGTTATAGCCTGGATAAATCAAACCGCAGCGCGTTTTCAAGCAATTTGTAGGATTGCGAGTGTTTGAAATATGGAACGACCCAAACGGGCCAAAAGTCATTCGGACCGTAATGGTCGAATGACAGCTGATCTAGCTTTTTGTGGACACGGAACCCCAAGTGTTATGGGTACGAATCAAGTTGAAGTTGGTCAGGTTTGGCGGGTAATTTCGCATTCCGGAATGTTTACCATGTGTAGCTGCTGGTACATGTGAAGTATGTAACTTTTGAGACGCCATTGTGTATGCGTAGAGTTTACTTCTCACACGAGTCGTTATGAGCTTTGAGAGTTTTTCTTTCTACTCGCCAGAAATGGTTTTATGTGCCCACCAAACTCAATGTGGCCGATGATGCAACAAAATGGACAAATCCAACATCAGTCTCGAATCGATGGTTCAGTGGCCCAAGTTATATAAAACTACCTGAAGACATTGGCCGAAACAACCCGAATTGGCAAAGGTGCCTGAAGAATCTATGCATGTGAAGAAAGCGGAAATCAGATTCCATTTGATGGAGAAAATAAATGCAAATTGTATGTCTCGATGGAGCAAATTAAGACGAGTGATTGCATTACGGTTGAGATTCTTAGAAATAAAACTCAAGAAAAATCCGATACCAGCTGATCATTTGACTCCAGAAGAGCTGCGGAAAGCAGAGGAATATATGTTTAGTTTATATGTTATCCAATTTGAATCATATATATCAGAATATTTTGCGCTGTCAAATAACCAGTCTATTGAACCAGATAGTGATTTGTATAAACTGTCACCAATGATGGATGAACTTGGAACAATCCGATTTGATTCTACACTCACGTTGGCACCACTATCATATGGCAGCAATATATTTCCACAATATGGAATGCAAATAAAATTGGACTCAAATTTATCATTAATGTTTGACAAAGTTGTGTCTTTCAATTATTTCCTTTTTTGGTGATTATTGACAATCTTCATGACTACACTCTCACTATACCCATTGATTCTAGCTATTTCAACAATATTCGTTAGTTTTTTTTTAAAACTTTCATTGTCTAAAGGAATAGTGACTAAACGATGAGCCATTGAATGTAACGATGCATGTTTATGATGAATTGAATGAAAAGAGTTTTCTTTAATGCGGAGATTGGTATTTGTTGGTTTTCTGTAGATTTCTAGTAGAATTTTCTTCTCATTTCTTATTAGAAGAAGGTCCATAAATGGCAGTTTTCCATCAATTCCCAGTTCCAGTGTAAACTTAACAGTTGGATAAATTCCATTCAATTCATCTATTAAGTTTCGCTTCATAATAGCAAGAATGTCATCAACATATCTGCGGTAAAATTTTGGGAAACTTCTTTTGAATTTAATTTTTCTTTCCAAATGATCCATTACCAAATTTTAAACTAAACAACATCCAGCATTTCCAATTGCAGCGCCGGTTTTTTGTTGATAAAATTTTTCACGAAATTGGAAAATCTTTTGATTCATACACATTTTCAAAAGTGTATAATTAATTTATACATAATCTAGTGAGTTATTCATTTTTTTTTAAATCGGGAGTTTGGACTAGAATCATTTCTTCAATTCATTTGCTTTTGTGAATACTCACACATTGAAGATTGTGGTGTTTGATTTACATGCAAAAATGCTAGTTCAAATCTCATTGATGGCCAAAAAATAAAAATGCCCAATGAAGGAGCAGTAGGGTTTTGTAAATGTAAACGAAATCAGTTCCCATAGATTCATGGATTCTATGCATAGAACAACGATAAAAATTATACCTGATTTTAGATCGAGTTAAAAAAAAAATCAGGTAATAAAATTTTATAAAACTGTTCACTTACAAAAATATGCGAAATTTTGCGGCATCTGTACTCTGGAGCAATTTATCACTTAGACTGAATGAAAGAAATTCCTAATAATCGGAGCTGGTAATGTAATTCATCTGGCCCAAAAGTGATGGGTGTTTTGCGAATATTGAATTTTCTAGTGGACTAGTATTTTAGGTGGATGTTTGTAGTATGGTCCCACCATCAAGCCACCTAAGTTTTGGTCTTGGTTTAATTTGATTTTGTGATAGATCTTTACACGACATCCCTGGTTACTCATTCGAGCATGAACCTCAACGGGTGCGATCAGCTGTGTGAAATTTAGAAGCAAATATGATGTGAAACTAGTATGTATAGTATGAAATAGTATATAAGGTACCCAGTACCCCATGTATAGAACTTCGAGATGAGGCAGGTTACAGGAGGGTGTGATGTTAGATGGCTGAGATATAAGACAAAATGTAAAAGTGTATATACACGAAAAGAGAGGAAAAATGTGTGTAGGTGTTAGTAAAAGAGAGAATTTTTTTCAATCAAGTTGATGATGCGCGATGATATTGATGGCATCGAGCTAATTTTGTTGCACCTTGTGCGACCATGAAATAAATTTTTGAAAGTTGATATTGATATTGGCATATAAATTTTTTTCCAGGCACCATGTATAGAAAAAAAATTTTTTTGGCATATAAATTGATTTACCATCATCGAGCAAATTTTGTCGCACCTTGTGCGACCATGAAATAAATTCTTGGCATATAAATTGATTGCCTGCACCATGTACAGAATTTTTTTTTTTAGGCATAAAAATTGATGCCATGCACCATGTACAGAAATTTTTATTTAGATTTATATATAATTCCTTTAAAAAAATAAATTCTATTAATTAAAAGTATCCTTAATTTTTTTTTTGGCATATAAATTGATTGACATGCACCATGTACAGAAAAATTAAATGGTTGATTAATCCCAAGCTTAGTTATCAGATTTGGATTTAAAATTAAGATTGGATTTGAATTTAAGCTTAAGATTTAGCTTTGGATCAGATTTGGATTTAAAATTAAGATTGGATTTGAATTTAAGCTTAAGATTTAGCTTCGGATCAGATTTGGATTTAAACTTGAGATTGGATTTAGGCTTAGGATTTAGCCTCAATAAGTTCTAAAAAAAATTCTCACACAAACAAAATTCCTTCACACAAATAAATTCGAATGCATTCTCTCTAAGTTTAAAAAAATTTCTCACCAAACAAAATTCCTCCAAAAAATTTTTTCACACAAAATTCTCAACGAAAATAATTCGGATGACGTCATCGCGCCAACATTTAATGACCATTTCAGTTTTTAAATGACAAAAAGAAAATTTTTTTTTATGCAATAGCTGAATGAAAATAATTATAATTCATAAATAAACATTTAAAAGATGATTCAATCCGATAAGCTGCTTAATTAAAGAAAGTATTTTTTTTAAAAGAAAATTTAATTTCTCGCTTTTTCTTACGTCTGTAGTATAAACTGATATCGAATTATTGTTCGTCCTCAATGACATCTACAATATTTCCATACATGACTTTGCATTATTTTAAACTTGTTTGAACAAAATCTTTAAGAAAGTGTTTTTAAAGAAAATTCAATTTCCCGCTTTCCCTTACGACTTTAGTGTAGATGGATTCGGAATTATTGTCCGTCTTAATGAAGTCTAAACTTTGCCATCCATTGCATTTCATTATTTTGCAATTTGAAATTCTTAAAAAGAAATCTTTAAGAAAGTGTTTTTTTTTGGTGAGAAAACTCATTTTCCGACTTTCCCTTACGACTTTAGTATAGACGGATATAGAAATTCAGATGCGCCTCAATGAGTTCTACAACATTGCCATACATTGCATTTATTATTCTGTAAGACTTTAGAGAAAATTTAATTTAATTAAAAATAATGTGAGTGAAATGTACTTGATACTAGAGAATTAAGTAGAATTGGAATGAATCAGTTTGCGTAATATATTTTAAATTACCACGATTTTTTGACCGAGAAAAGTAAGCATGTTTGCTTGAAGGGTCACACGGAAAAGAAAGGATGAATGAAAATTGCAAGAGTGAAGGGATGATGTTGATGGAAGGGGCTGAACTAGCTAATATTAAACAGTGTATAAATATCTATATAAATATAAATAAAAATGTAAAATAGTTTGTTTCTTATCCCAAACACCGAAAGTTCTTCACCGATTTCTTGAATATTGACATAACGTTGTCGTTAGTATACGAGCGGGTTTATACATACCTACATTATAAGCTATATATACTATATGCTTTTGTTATCTGATTAACTTCATCAACTGGATGAAAAATTGCCCTGGAATGGTTTCCAGTATTGATTGATTGTTTGCAACAAACTTGCACAATTTCATGCCTGCCTTTTTTTTTACATGTACCGAATGTGAGTGAGAATCTTGACTGCTTCCTTCTTCGAGTCGAAACTGAATCATCTACATAAAATGATCCATGCATGACTTTTGAAGAGCCTGGAAATATTATTCCGTTTTTATCACGATTTTTGCTTGAATGACTCGTGTAGCGAGATATAGTGTGCAGCAGTGCAAATGGTACAGTGTTGAGTCGCTAACAATGCAGTGGAGTATTGAGCTCTGTTCATACAAGTCTAAGGAGATCTCTTTGCGCTGGGTCGATCCAAACCTCCAAATACATTTTTGTGATTGGGTCGCGCAAGAGGATGTCGACGAGTTACGGTTTTACGGCTGGTCCCATGCAGAGTACGTCGTTTAATGAAATACATGTTTCACTGATTGAAATTGTTCAACCTCAATGCAACATCAATGATTCCAGCTCAACGAATCCAATCAATTTGGAAATATATTCATCTATTGATCGATTACCCTGTTTTAGCGTTATAGGCACCGGGCTTAGAAGAGTTTAAATTTTTTTTTTTCGGCTGAAAGGTGGCTTATTAAAGAGTAAGGGCTTATTAAAGAGTAAGGGCTTATTTAAAGAAACAAAAATATTAGAAAAATTTATTCATCAAAATCGTCTTCATCACTGGGAAAGTTTTCTTCATCCATAAAAATGTCCATCAATTTCTCGCGAATTACATCATCAGGATTATTGTCTTCTTCATCATATTCCACGTTGTCAGTCTCATCCAACATTTCAATATCATAATAGACATTTTCTTCCTCTTCATCGTCGTCATAGAAGTTAATGGTTGTCTTTTTAAAACCATTTTTAATGGCTGAAACTTCCCATGCTTCAGAAATCCATTTTGCGACTTCTTCGTATGAGGCACGCTTCATTTTCCCCGATTTTGTGAAGTCCTTGTAACCGCTTATCATCCACTGTTCCCACTTGCTACGAAGACGTGATTTGAATGACTTATTGACACTGATATCCAGTACCTGTAGTTTTTTGGTTGAGCCTCCTGGAATCATAGCCATTAATGTACCACAGCCATGGAATTTGTCCTTAACGTCTCTTTGTCTGTGCCCGGGAGCAGCATCGAGCATAAGTATAGATTTACGATGGAAGATCACATTTTTACGCTTCATCCAGACTTTCTCATGCCAAAGTTGAGTTTCCGTTACGGTCATGCATGATTTTTCGTTCGCTGAGATGATCACATTGGAGGGATAATTGCCTTTTGGAAGTGTCTTGCGACGAAAAATGATGTAAGCTGGAAGTTTAGCGCCATTTGCTGTCACACAAAGAACAACTGTGAAGCGTATTTTTTTCTGAGCCTGTTGTTGTAATTCTAACATCAGAAGATCCTCGAAAGTCCATTGTAAATTTCGATGGCATATCAAAACAAACTGGCACCTCGTCCATATTTCCGATGTGATCAAGCGTGTATTTGTCTTTATGTTTAGTTATAAACTCGACAAATGACTTCATTTTTTCCTCCCAATCAGCCGGAAGATTCTGACCGATCGATGTGACTGCACGACGAACAACATGATTACGTTTCATAAACTTAAAGATCCAATTTGGTGATTCTTTAAAGTCATGAATTTCCATTTGAATGGCTTGAGCGCGAGCTTCTCTCAAGATCAAAGATCCTGAGACTTGATGACCTTCTTTGCGCTGTGATGCAATCCATGTCTTCAAATGTGCCTCTAACGCAGGCCATTTTGTTGGTCGCATTCGCTTGACTACCTTTGCTTTGATCAGCAGCCTTCGCCAGAGAGTTGTTTTCAGCAAATTTGACAGCATCCAGCTTTAGTTGCAATGAAAACGTATTCCGCTTTTGGTGTGATGCCATTTTCCGAAACAAATTGTTTTGGTTAGGTAGGTTTTACAATGTTTTAACGCGGGAAAAATTATTTGGGGCTTATTAAAGGGTAGGGGTTTATTAAGGGGTAAGGGCTTAGTAAATGTTAAAATAAAATTCATGTGCTCAAAACCCGCTACTAAGCCCCGGGCTTAGTATTGAGTAGGGGCCTATAACGCTAAAACAGGGTATCTTGAATCCCAAACGTTCAAACAATGGCGAAAATACATCACTGATGGCATCAGCACCTGTCAGGAAATTTACGACTTCCTCGATATATTGTAACGAAGTCTTGATGACCAACAATTCCAAATTAATGCATCGCAATGATAGTCAGATAGAGGAGATAGTTAGATAGAGGAGGTTGCCTTGAATACCAAAGTTGCAAATACAAGTTTTTGCAATTATTTTAATTTATTTTTTAACAGGTATAAGTTTTTTCCGTGTCCTGTAGGAACTGAATTCCGTTCTACATTTACAAAAGCCTACCTACCTTCAGAGTGCATTTTTTTGTGGCAATCAATGAGATTTGAACTCGAAGTTGGGAATTGCAGTCACTTAAATTGAAATCATATATCCGCTAAAATCATAAGAATGGGGGAATAAAGAATTTTTACCTTTGATCGTATACAATTTACAAATTTTAAGCGAAACAGAATTAAAGCTTTCCCGTTTTAAAAAAATAGTTTTTATTTGTATGGTACATGTGTTATTAGGGGGAAGTAGGTCCAAAGTCCAAAGCATCAAAATAGTTTTGCGTAATGTATGCATTTTCCCTAACCTAGAAAAATCTAGAAACAAAGCTATCATTCGTGTTCAATCCGTTGCGGAAGCTACATGTGAATTTCGATTTTTTTAACGGTATTTATTCTTTGTGACAATTTAATTGTTTTTGGTATATATAAGTTTTATAGTTTTAAGGGTCAAGTGATAATTTTTATTGTGAAAAAAGACGGTTTTTTAACTAAATTATGGGTGACAAAACACCCGGCAAAGTGCGGTGAAATTTATAAAACAATGAAGTCAGATGGTAACAAGGAACAGAACAAAGACAATAATAATCAGTCCTCGGCCGCAAATACAAGTGACAACGAAAAGGGCGGAAAAAATCCAACGGATAAAATGTACCTGCCAAACTATTATGAAAAAGGTGATTTCGGTCCATTTCGGGTAAATGTAGTGAATAAAGACAAAAATGAAAACTTCATAAACAAGATGCGTTTGTGCCAAACAGTATGCAAAAAATGCAAGGTGAATGACATAATACAGCGTTCCATGGCTCTCTGTTGAATTTCTAAGCGATTTCTTAACTCTTGTGCTAATGACCAGGTTCCACAATCATAAGTCATCACTGGCAAAATGCATGCATCCATCCATTAAGCGTCTTTTGAAATACACTGGCAGCTGACTTCTCAAAATCTTTCTGAGTGCCCAAAAGGATTTCAAGGCTGCGACGATTCTCACTTCGAATTCATTTGCCATATTATTTTTGAAAGATATGGTCTGACCCAAATATTTATATTCATGAACTGCTTTAATGAATTTTCCATTGGCAATCAAAGTTCGTTATAATCTTCGTTTTATCAATACTGGGCTTCAAACCAGCTACTTTTGATGCATCAAATAGTTCACTCATCATATCCGTTAATTCTTGTTCATAATCGTTAGAAAAATCAAACGACATCGTTAGCAAAACTCAATTCCGGAAGTTTTTTCCCATGAAGATCTATACCCTTTTGAGACCAATCTAATGAGTCGAATATCTTCTTGAGGGCAACATTAAAAATTTTAGGAGACTTTGACGAATGCCTCTTGAAATTTTGAACGAACGGCTAAATGAACCCTGCATTTTGATCCTCGCTGTTGATCGATCGTAAATATTCCTCAATATTCTAATGTATTTGTGTTCAACGTTTTGTTCTTCTAATGCTTGAAACATGAACGGATGTTCGGTTGAGTCAAGTTAAGGCACTTGTAGTCGTAGTCGATGAAACCAAAATAGACAGTCTTATTATATTCGACACACTTTTCAATTAAATACCTGTTGCAAAACAAAAATCTGATCGATAGTTAAGTAACCACTTCTGAAGCCTGATTGGTTAGATGATTGATGTTTGTCATGATCTGCATCAACACGATTAAGCAAAATCCTCATAAAAATTGTGTACATGTGAGGAACCAAGGTAATAGGTCACTTTTTTCACCTGATCAGTCTTGATAATCAACAATTCCAAATTAAGCCAAAAAATAACGCCAGTCAGAGTACAAGAATGGAAAATCAAAATCACTTCAAACCAGATGCCAAAAGTTCAAGATCAAATCAAAATTAGCTATTTCAGTTAGAGTTTAAATTAATAACTCGCTGAAAATTCAGTGTGAGTGAAATGTACTTGATACTAGAGAATTAAGTAGAATTGGAATGAATCAGTTTGCGTAATATATTTTAAATTACCACGATGCTTTTGACCGAGAAAAAGTAAGCATGTTTGCCTTGAAGGGTCACACGGAAAAGAAAGGGTGAATGAAAATTGCAAGAGTGAAGGGAATGATGTTGATGGAAAGGGGCCTGAACTAGCTAATATTAAAAAGTGCATAAATATCTATATAAATAAAAATGTAAAATAGTTTGTTTCTTATCCCAAAACACCGAAAGCTCTTCACCGATTTCTCTGAAATAGTGACATATCGTTGGCGTTAGAATACGAGCGGGTTTATGCATACCTACATTATAATTAACTTCATCAACTGGATGAAAAATTGCCCTGGAATGGTTTCCAGTATTGAATGATTGTTTGCAACAAACTCGCACAATTTCATGCCTGCCTTTTTTTTACATGTACCGAATGTGAGTGAGAATCTTGACTGCTTCCTTCTTCGAGTCGAAACTGAATCATCTACATAAAATGATCCATAAATGACTTTTGAAGAGCCTGGAAATATTATTCCGTTTTTTATCACGATTTGCTTGAATGACTCGTGTAGCGAGATATAGTGTGCAAGCAGTGCCAAATGTTACAGTGTTGAGTCGTTAACAATGCAGTGGAGTATTGAGCTCTGGTCATACAAGTCTAAGGAGATCTCTTTGCGCTGGGTCGATCCAAACCTCCAAATACATTTTTGTGATCGGAGTCGCAAGAGGATGTCGACGAGTTACGGTTTTACGGCTGGTCCCATGCAGAGTACGTCGTTTAATGAAATACATGTTTCACTGATTGAAATTGTTCAACCTCAATGTAACATCAATGATTCCAGCTCAACGAATCCAATCAATTTGGAAATATATTCATCTATTGATCGATTATCTTGAATCCCAAACGTTCAAACAATGGCGAAAATACATCACTGATGGCATCAGCACCTGTCAGGAAATTTACGACTTCCTCGATATATTGTAACGAAGTCTTGATGACCAACAATTCCAAATTAATGCATCGCAATGATAGTCAGATAGAGGAGATAGTTAGATAGAGGAGATAGTTAGATAGAGGAGGTTGCCTTGAATACCAAAGTTGCAAATACAAGTTTTTGCAATTGTTTTAATTTAATTTTTAACAGGTATAAGTTTTTTCCATGTCCTGTTTGAACTGAATTCCGTTCTACATTTACAAAAGCCTACCTACCTTCAGAGTGCATTTTTTTGTGGCAATCAATGAGATTTGAACTCGAAGTTGGGAATTGCAGTCACTTAAATTGAAATCTTATATCCGCTAAAATCATAAATAAGAATAAAGAATTTTTACCTTTGATCGTATACAATTTACAAATTTTAAGCGAAACAGAATTGAAGCTTTCCCGTTTTAAAAAAATAGTTTTTATTTGTATGGACATGTGTTATTAGGAGGAAGTAGGTCCAAAGTGCATCAAAATAGTTTTACGTAATGTATGCATTTTGCCTAACCTAGAAAAATCTAGAAACAAAACCTGTGAAAATGAATCACAACAAAGACAGGTTTTACTATGAAATATATTTAATTATTTTTTTACCTGTCAGACATCTATATAATGTAGGTATGTATAAACCCCACCGTATTTTTATACCAACGTCATTTCACTATTTCAGAGCAATCGGTGAAGAACTTTCGGAGATTTGGGATAAGGAACAAACTATTGAACATTTTTGTTTATATAGATATTTATACACTGTTAAATACTGCCGGCTACCGTTCTACAGTAACGAACCCAATATTTAAACACTCGAGATATAATAGGTAGACCTTATTAATTAAGTATATATGTCATAGATGTTGGAATATGGAACGAGCCAAACGGGCCAAAAATTCATTCGGACCGTAATGGTCGAATGACAGCTGATCTAGCTTTTTGTGGACACGGGAACCCAAGGGTTATGGGTACGAATCCCGTTGAAGTTGGTCAGTTGGCGGGTATTTCGCATTCCGGAATGTTCTACCATGTGCTGCTCTGTTATGTGAAGTATGTAACTTTGAGACGCATTGTGTATGCGTAAGTTTACTTTTCAACAATAGAGTGCAGCAAAACCATTCATTGAATGCATTAATCGGGTTGCCGTGTTAAGAACTATAAATAAAATCAAATTAAACCAAGTCCAAAACTCAGGTGGCGGGACCATACTACAACGCCCACCTACAAATACAGTCCACTAGAAAATTCAATATTCGCAAAATCACACCATCACTTTTTGGGCTAGGTAGTCGAACCGGTTATTTCGATAGGAAACTATTCGGGAAATTCGAGGTTTGAAACAAAACGAGATTTCAAATTAACCACATTCCGTGATACATTCGAAAACGAACCAAGCAATGGTCAGCACACGCACCAAGGCTGATGAAATAGCTCAGTCGAGAGCAATAATCGTGAACAAAATCAAAATACTTGCTCATCAAAAATCCTTCTTCAGCGTTGATGAAGCATGACAAGCAGAAATCGAGCACATTGAAAATCGGCTTCAAATCATCAGGACATTATACGAGAAGGTTAAACAAACGTTAAACAATTGTAAGATATTAATAGAGACCGAAAAAGAGAAAAACCGAACTTAGCGTATCTCGTAGGAAACATTACGAAAGGCCTGGACAATGTCAGATCAAACTGGATCCACTTCAGAGATATGTTCGTCTCTTTGGTTTACAAAAGTAAATTGCTTAACGATATTGAGTAGTTCCATTTCAACAGAAATTCAACAAGAGAGAGAGATGCTATATTTCTTAGGGCCCATTAGCTATAGCTATTTATGGCCATTTCCTTTTTCTTTTTTTAAAACGTTATAATTCTTATATCATATTAATCTTATATTATAGGTTATTTTATCAATAAATTTTTCTAAATTTCACTGAATATTTATTTTAACAGCTTTTACAAATTTAAGTATGTTTTCATACTCTATACGACTCTAGAATACGACTCTATGTCGTCTGGTTTTAAAGTTTCAATGCCTGTGATGCCGTAGCGCTGCCACCTCAATATACATGCTGGGCAGTCGGTGAAAATATGCTTTATAGTGAAGATTTCTCCACAATGACATGTTCTTTGTGATGTTTTAGTTAAAATGTGGGAGTGTGTCAATTTTGTGTGTCCTAAACGAAGTCTTGTGACTTTAATACATTCATGTCTTTGTAAGGCACTCAATCCCTTCCAACTGCAAATGCTATCGGTTATGCTTCTGAGCTTATTATCAGTGTCAGTATTCTTCCACTCGAGTTGCCTTTTCATCATGCAAGATTTTTTAATGAGTTTTTTGATATCTGAGTTGACAAATTCAAATTCAGTATCTATCATTTTGGAAATCGCCCCTTTTGCTAATTAGTCAGCATTTTTATTGTAATATACCCACAATGGCCGGGAATCCATATAAAAAGAAATTTTTTCACAAACATTTTGTCATGTATTTTCTGAACTAGAGAATTTTTACTGTACATATTTTCTAAGGACTGCAGAGATGAAAGTGAGTCTGAAAGAATTACTGTAAATGGTTCATTAGTTTTGTACTGTATTCAATGGCTTTCAGGATTCTATACAGCTCGGCTGTAAATATGCTAGGTAGTGTTATTAGTTAGACGAAAAGATTATTGATGATTGTGAGTAGTTATGGCGCATCCAGTCTTATTGTCAATACATGAACCATCGGTGTAAATTTTCAGTGCATTTTTAATTTTTCTGTTGATGTTGGGTTTCTTTGAAATTATTTCGCAATATTTTTGGTCGGGGTTCACGCCTTTCTTAAAGTATGTCATCGAAAGTTTTATGTTATAATTGGATATTTTCCATGGAGGATAATTGTGGAACCTTTGGATGTAGAATTTTATGTTTGTATGTTGTATCTATACCAATTATCTCGAGATGTTGCATGGGGAAGTAGGTCCAAAGTCCAAAGCATCAAAATAGTTTTACGTAATGTATGCATTTTCCCTAACCTAGAAAAATCTAGAAACAAAGCTATCATTCGTGTTCAATCCGTTGCGGAAGCTACATGTGAATTTCGATTTTTTTAACGGTATTTATTCTTTGTGACAATTTAATTGTTTTTGGTAAATATATATAAGTTTTATAGTTTTAAGGGTCAAGTGATAATTTTTATTGCGAAAAAAGACGGTTTTTTAACTAAATTATGGGTGACAAAACACCCGGCAAAGTGCGGTGAAATTTATAAAACAATAAAGTCAGATGGTAACAAGGAACAGAACAAAGACAATAATAATCAGTCCTCGGCCGCAAATACAAGTGACAACGAAAAGGGCGGAAAAAATCCAACGGATAAAATGTACCTGCCAAACTATTATGAAAAAGGTGATTTCGGTCCATTTCGGGTAAATGTAGTGAATAAAGACAAAAATTAAAACTTCATAAACAAGATGCGTTTGTGCCAAACAGTATGCGAAAAATGCAAGGTGAATGACATAATACAGCGTTCCATGGCTCTCTGTTGAATTTCTAAGCGATTTCTTAACTCTTGTGCTAATGACCGGTTGCACAATCATAAGTCATCACTGGCAAAATGCATGCATCCATCCATTAAGCGTATTTTGAAATACACTGACAGCTGACTTCTCAAAATCTTTCTGAGTGCCCAAAAGGATTTCAAGGCTGCGACGATTCTCACTTCGAATTCATTTGCCATATTATTTTTGAAAGATATGGTCTGACCCAAATATTTATATTCATGAACTGCTTTAATGAATTTTCCATTGGCAATCAAAGTTCGTTATAATCTTCGTTTTATCAATACTGGGCTTCAAACCAGCTACTTTTGATGCATCAAATAGTTCACTCATCATATCCGTTAATTCTTGTTCATAATCGTTAGAAAAATCAAACGACATCGTTAGCAAAACTCAATTCCGGAAGTTTTTTCCCATGAAGATCTATACCCTTTTGAGACCAATCTAATGAGTCGAATATCTTCTTGAGGGCAACATTAAAAATTTTAGGAGACTTTGGATCACCTTGACGAATGCCTCTTGAAATTTTGAACGAACGGCTAAATGAACCCTGCATTTTGATCCTCGCTGTTGATCGATCGTAAATATTCCTCAATATTCTAATGTATTTGTGTTCAACGTTTTGTTCTTCTAATGCTTGAAACATGAACGGACAAAATCACTTCAAACCAGATGCCAAAAGTTCAAGATCAAATCAAAATTAGCTATTTCAGTTAGAGTTTAAATTAATAACTCGCTGAAAATTCAGTGTGAGTGAAATGTACTTATTATTATCAATATTTCGAGAGAATGGTTTAAAATTTAAACTTTTTTTATATGTAAACTTTTTCATTTAAAGTTTTTTTTTTTTTTTTTTTTTTACAATATGAGTATAAATGGTTATATGGAGAAATTATATTATAAGGATTTTATGACTGTGCAGTGATATTGGCATAGTTCATTGGAAGTTTAGGGAGGAGCTGGCATCTACCCCCCATTCTCTTCCTGGAACAAATTTCTGATGGTAACTTTTTTGCCCCGTCATGGTGACAATTCACAATTAATCTTTCTTCTTTTGGTCATAAAAGGTTCCAATTATTGCAGTACCTCTTTGTAGTACTGTCGAACATGTTTTTTGAAATCTTCAGTTAGAGCTTTTAGTTCCATACATATTGCCCAATCTGAGAGTTACGTTTTCTACTTAGGTAAAATAAATATTAGGTGGGAGACCAAGCAAAACAATTTGATTTGGCAACACTTGTTGTGGTGAACGATTTAGCTCAATGTTAATCTGTATGTTTCTCTTTTCACAGTGCTTCGCTTTATCCATTCTTCTACTGTGCTTGGTGTTATACGATTCAATTGCGCTTTCTGAACTAAGGTTCCTTTTTGATGAAATTGCAGCTGTATCTGGTTCCAATTCGAGATGTGCAGAAGCTTGTACATATCAAAAGGATTATCGTAAGACTTCTCTAGTGCTCGGAGCTGCCGAGAACATCAATAATTAAATTTATTTCGAATAGAAAAAGTTGTTTTGTTTGAGTTTATTTCCAGCCTCCTTATATGCCACCTTATACTCCCAATTGTTCGATCATGAAATTTAATATTTTCGACTTATTTCATTACTTCGAAAAAAAAAATAGGAAAAAAGCCTTGAAATAAACAATTATTTACTCCAGAGTACAGGTACCGCAAATATTCCGGTTATTTTTTTTTTAACTCGAGCAGGTATAAAGTTTTCGGTATCCTATGGGAACTGAATTTCGTTCTACATTTACAAAGCTCGGCCCTTTTCTTTCTATTTTTTTGCTAACCAATGAGATTTAGAGTAGCATTTTTCTCATGCGAGTCAACTTTTTCGAAATTTGTGGAAATTTAATTTCCGGTTAAAAAATTGCTTTAATCAAAAACAGGACAGTCAGGGCAAAAATTCGTGACTGCACGACTGGGCAGGACAACTACTTTCAGCTCATAGATGGCCAAAAAGCAGTACTGTCCTACCGAAAACAGGACATATGAAATCCTTAAGCAAACCGATGTAGATATTCTGAGATTTTTTCTACGACGTAACTTTTGCTGTACAGTTTTGGTTGAATGTAACTCGTTTTATTTAGCTCTTTGCCCGGTAGTCGAATGTATAATGTAACGGGACAATAGTTGAATCACCAAAAAGTAGGCAGTCGGTTTAAATTTCCCAACAATCAAATTTTACTCTTTCCGTATATGTTTGTCAAATTTCATCCGCAATATTTCATTTTAACAGTAAACGAGTAAACTATTTGTTTGACGATCATTGACGGAATTTTTCATTTTGGACTGGCGCTCGTTGTTCCCTCATTCATGTTGATTCCTGCTGCTGATTTTCACATTCCTAATTTTTTGTTTTTGCTTTTAATATCTATTGTATGGTTCCTGTTAATGACATTTGCTTGGGAAATGCGAGATTGCGTAAAAATTCTCACTCGAAAAACGCAAGATCATTTCGGGAAAAGTATAGATATCTTTGCACATAATTGATGAGGGTACGGGGGTACGTTCCATTACAGGTGAGAGATTCTTCCCATTCTGTTGATCTTCATTTGCATGCCTTGAATCAGATGCATTTGCTTCTATTTTATGAACTAGGTCCATTTATTTTTGTGACCACATGAGTAGTTGATTCATAGTTGATTCTAGACGTTGGGTATTTCGTCGTGCTTTTTGCCGCTTTCAGTAATCGCTTTGAACAAAAATTGCATATCGCTCAACCTGTCATCACTCAGGTCCGGCATTTTAAGATCCCTGGGCTGCCGATGGTCGCCGGCCTCTTAGACTACGAGACAAGTCAAAACTGTCCTTGAAAAACTTATGACGATAGAGAAAGCATAAATCCAAACGTTCGACAAGACAGAGACAAGATGAAAATAAAATGTTGTGTTTATGTGTGTTAATGTGTGCTACCGGTTTATTAATTATTTTTGTTTATTTTGCAGCTAGTCGCTGAGGACCACACTAGCCGAATGTCGCCTGATGAAGTAACTGCTACTGCTTTGTTTTAATAAATAACGATCGTCTAGTCAAAACGAAAATTTGTGAAGTAAATTCAGGGTGGCTTTTTCATAGATCGCGCTACTTACAGGCGATCGGTGGTGTTGTTGAGGTCGATGTGTTGCATGATATAAGAAAAAGCAACCCAAAAATAAACTGATGAAGCAATTTTAGCAGCATGTCTCTCTACATAGGTGGCACAGCCCTTTTGAAAATTGTTATATCTCCTCTGAAGTCGCCAATCTCAAAAGTTCTGTGAGCCAAGAAATTTTGTGCTACTTTATTTGCAATAACTTAATTCAACTAAGCATTTGGCAATTAAGCAACTGCTCGTCGTAAACAATACATGAGAGAATAAAAATCCAAATTTTTTTTACTGATTCTGAATTTCAAGTATAGAAATATCTAAAATTATCCAAAATATTTTATGAGGTAAAAATATTTATTCTCAAATTATAATCATTAGGTATTCATAAATTTTTGAATCCAAAAGTAAAACAAGCGAACAGATGGCGGAGAACTGGGATGGAAGAAACTGTGTTAAAAATAATTCTGAAAAAAGTTTTGGAGAAATTGCCGAAGTTAGAACATTTTCGGAAAACGAAAAATATTCAATACCGATTTTTGATTCAATTACAGTAATTTAGAATTAATTTCTGGATAGAATTTTGTTTTCTCGAAGTCTTATTATGTAATTCTGAATCCCGTTTTTGTCACCTCATATGGTACGGACTACTTAGGTAGTTAATCAGCATATGATGATATTTTCTTCGAAAATTAATATTTACTTTTATTGCTGTTCGTTTTTCTTAGCAATTTTACGCCAAATTTTGTCAAATGGATCAATCGTAATGGCACGTTTGTCAGCATCTTCACCATTTTCTTCAAA
Source organism: Propsilocerus akamusi (assembly GCA_018397935.1). Taxonomy (NCBI): domain Eukaryota; kingdom Metazoa; phylum Arthropoda; class Insecta; order Diptera; family Chironomidae; genus Propsilocerus; species Propsilocerus akamusi. Next base: position 19,986 of record JAFFZY010000040.1, read on the forward strand.
TCGCAATTCCAATGACTCAATAAGTTTCTCTGCTTGTTCAATTCTTCTTGAAGTATCCGTTTCTAATTTGTTTTGTGGATTAAAAAAATCTTGATAATTTGTACTGGTGCGACAACTTAGCCATGGTAAGTTTTCCAACTTTCCGTTTAAAAGCTTGAGCTCGATTTTGTTTTCAACCAAGAGACGTTCAATATTGGAAATCTTTTCGGAAAATTTTTGGTCTTCATTGCTAATTAACTTCGACTCTATGTAAATAGATGCTTTCAATGCATTGTGACAATTTTTGGTGAGCATGAGAGGAACTTTGTGGTGAAAGACATTGCAGTCATCACACTGTAAAGTTGACTGATCGCGCTCGTTCTCAAGATCCATAAATTTAAAATTTTGCAGCAAAAAAATATCTCAGACTAGCAAATTAATTAGACTAAAATTGGCAAATCTAAATGAACTGTTTTAATTGTATATATGGCCAGAGTCAGAGCCTACTATGATTTTTAATATAAAACTGATACAAATTTCCTAATTAAATTTACAGCGGAGAAATATAGTAAAGAGACGTTAAGAAATTACTTCATTTCAAACATATTTGAAGTAGTCATCCTACTGAAGAATATGATTTCTGAAGAGAATGATTTCGCTATTCGTAATGATGTTATAATCACTTCGGAAAATGAGGCCTACTTAATGTTGAAAAGGATGGAAAAAATATCCATTGATGAAACAAAGTGGAGAAATTACCGATGAACTACTTTTTAAGAAAGGAAAGAAAATATTTAGTTGTACCATATCAACTGTTAGAGAAACAGCGTAACATCAGAGAAAACAAGATCATATACTATTAATAAAGATTTTTTCAATTTTCCTAGGTCCCTACTGTCTTGCCACGAAAATAAACCGCGGGTAAATGTCATTTGATGGTTTGGTTATTAAATTATTACAATATGAGGGAATGTTTTGTGCCGATAGGCTCTCTATCATCTCTCCAGTAGAAGACTGCATGTATTACCGACTTTCAAGAATATCTATCATTCGCATTCAAATATTTTTGTGTTTTTTTTTTTTTTATAAGAATTAGGAAATAAAAATCGAAAAAATGAGAGAAGCATTTAAAAAAAAAAAAAAAAAAAAAAAAACTTTAGCATTAAAGTTAAAATTGATAACTAATTTTTTTTCATAATTTAAACATCTGATACTTTTTTTGCAGACTAAATTTGATTATATATCTAATAGAGCTTCATAAGAAGCTTCTTTAAATATTTTCAAATTTATTTCATGTAGGACTTTGATGATTTTCATATCTGTTGTCCTAATAACTGGCGTTCGTATGAGCAGCCAATGATAATTGATCAAATGTACACAACCTTCGGTATCAATTAGTAATAAGAGCTTTACTTGACCCGACTTTAGACCCATTAATACATATTGCCCCGGAATGCCTGTCGATTGACGAACAAGAAAATCGCAATCATTCTTTAAAAGAACTGACATTGATCGTGTAGTTGAACATGATACCAACTCTCAATAAGTAACTGAGTATTGGTAATAATAACTGAGTTCTGAGTAACTCAGAACTTCTGAAAGTCAAAAACAATCTGAAAAGACATTAATGATATTATGCAAAAAAAATTATGTTAATAAATGTTTGTTTTTTAATCTTACGCATATCAAAGACATCTCTCGAACCACTGCCACTTGCGCAATGTACATTATTATTGTTGCTCGTTATTTGATTGAGATTTTTATCCGATTCACATTTCTGTTCGTTGGCTTAAGCAATCGAAGAAAGTAGTCCGCGGTCTATATTCGAACAGACTTATTTTCGGTAAAACCTTTTTTTGGCGACTGTTTTTTATAAAAATTTAATATAAACCGCTCGTCTATTTTCGTGGTAAGACAGTAGCACTACATACAGAAACACACTACACATAGCAATACACACTCATAATTCATAAAGATTAAAGCCGTGCAAAGGCTGGTGCTTTAAAATTTAAAATTAAATTATGTTACAATTTTTATAGAAATTCAAATGGAAATCTATATATATAAGTAGAATGTGGGTTTGTTTGTTTGTTCGCGATAAACTCAGTCACTGCTGCAGCTATCATACCAAACCTTCTGACAATTCTTTTCTGGGTCCTGGAAAAGGTCTACTTCGACTTTTTTCCGAAAAAAATTCGCTCGCTCGCTTGCTACCAGGCGAATGTGGACTGACCAATAGAATTGTTCAGGATATGATATACGTAATTGTACATTCTGTCAGAGATATGCATTTCAGGGGTAGAGAGAGAGAGTATTTAAGTGATTTGCCTTCTTTTAAGAAAACTAACTCATAAGGGAAGAAACACCCTCACCCGATTTTGTTAGAGAAGGATTACCCAATAGAATCTAGAACATTTTATCAGGGTGTTCATGTAGGAGAGTCAGGAGGGGTATGCAAAGATGAAGAAGATAATTATTCTTTATAATACATTTCAACTTAGTTTTGAGTAGGAAAAGCAGAGTATTTCTGCGACAAAAATCTACCATCTTTTCTTTTCGTTATAAGTATATTATTTTACATTTTGGTGTTGTTTCCCCGATTTGAAATGTTAATGATAGGAGAAAAATTTTTTTAATTTACTTTTAAAAGGAAAGAAAAAAAGAGATTATTTATAGAAAAAAAAATTATTCTAACGGGGGGGGGGGCACGAATTTTCGAGATGTTGTTACGATCTGTTACGAGGGCCGGAAAAAGTCATTTTTTGCGTTACGGAATATGCGAACGCTCCCTCTGTTGTTAACTGTTGGTACTTCCGCTTTTATATTAATAAAGAATCAAATCGGAATCAAGGTGACTATTACTATCAAATTTCAACTTGACGAAATTTATATTTTAATTTATTTTTATATTTAATATTTTTTTGCTGAATTTCGCCAAGTACTTCGCCAGTTATGTAGAGTTCCAATGTTGATCCATCAATTTTATCTTCGGACAATTCCAACGTTTCAAGGGATGATGGAAGATTTTTAAAGAAACCTGCTGAAAGTGATGTGTACTGTCCGTCAATATAATTTTCTTCAATTTTGTGAGTCCAACAAAGGCATCATCAGCAAAACTCGAAAAAGTTGAGTATGCATTTTGAACGCGCTCAAATTCGCAACATTTTCAAATGCTTTTGGGAAAATTTCATCTACTTTTGATGTGGAAACATCTAAATATCGCAATTCGGTAGAAAGATCAAAATCTTCTCGACGAATGTGTCTGAGACTTCCATAATAAATTTTAATCTCGCGATATCTTCAAACTATTAAAAATGGAACTTGGAATGAACTCAAAGTTTGAAGAAGATATAGCGAATGCCGACACTTGGTTCGATTCTGTCCAACGACCTTGGAACATTGTTTGAATTACACTGATTTTTGAAGTGTCCTTGCCAGACGTGGATGTCTCAGAAAATTGGCAACATGTAAAACCTTTTCCACGCTCAACCACCACTTGACATTGCAATGGCTCCAAGTCACATTTCACGGCCGAAAACGCCAAGTATAAAAATAATGACAGAAACTTCATTTTTAGTAGATAGCAGTCGATAGAATTGCTGAAACTGATAATATTTGAGATGTTCATGAGTATATATGAAGTATGCATCTCTCTCTCTCTGAAATTATCTTCACTGAATGTGTGACCTTCGGCCATAATCTCAAATTTTCAGAACTATCAATAAACCAAATTAACCAAGTCCAAACTCAGGTGGCTTGGTGGCGGACCATCCTACAACGCCCACCTACAAATACAGTCCACAGAAAATTAATATTCGAAAAATCACACCATCACTTTTTGGGCTAGGTAGTCGAACCGGTTATTTCGATAGGAAACTATTCGGGAAATTCGAGGTTTGAAACAAAACGAGATTTCAGATTAACCACATTCCGTGATACATTCAAAAACGAACCAAGCAATGGCCAGTACACGCACCAAGGCTGATGAAATAGCTCAGTCGGGAGCAATAATCGTGAACAAAATCAAAATACTTGCGCATCAAAAATCCTTCTTCAGCGTTGATGAAGCATGACAAGCAGAAATCGAGCGCGTTGAAAATCGGCTTCAAATCATCAGGACATTATACGAGAAGGTTAAACAAACGTTGAACAATTGTAAGATACTAATAGAGACCGAACAGGAGAAAACCGAATTGGAACAAACAGTTTTCGAGTTCAATGATGACTTAGCGTATCTCGTAGGAAACATTACGAAAGGGCTGGACAATGTCAGATCAAATTGGATCCACTTCAGAGATATGTTCGTCTCTTTGGTTTACAAAAGTAAATTGCTTAACGATATTGAGTAGTTCCATTTCAACAGAAATTCAACAAGAGAGAGAGATGTTATATTTCTTAGGGCCCATTAGCTATTTATGACCAGTTCCTTTTTCTTTTTTTAAAACGTTATAATTCTTATATCATATTAATCTTATATTATAGGTTATTTTATCAATAAATTTTTCCCTCTTATTCTCTAAATTTCACTGAATATTTTAACAGCTTTTATAAATTTAAGTATGTTTTCATACGACTCTATGTCGTCTAGTTTTAAAGTTTCAATGCCTGTGATGCCGTAGCGCTGCCACCTCAATATACATGCTGGGCAGTCGGTGAAAAAAATGTCATCCATTTTAAAAACTGATGATGCAGTCCTCCTACAAGACCCGGCAGCTCCCACAAACTGCCGGAAAATGGGCAAAGTAGTCGAGGTATATCCCGATAAAAAGGACCAGGTTAGGGTGGTAGCGGTACGTACAGCTGACAAAGAATTTATAATCCGTGCCAGCAGCTGACTCATGCCATTACCTTTGGAAGACGTAGATAAAACGGAGAACGTTGCTTCGCCAGCCCCACGGCGAAGTCCCAGGAATTATCACGAATCACACAAGTGCTACAAATTATTAACGATCGTTCACGTGAATAAAGTGCTTCATTTCGCACTTGAAATATCAAACGGGATTCAACAATTCTCCAACATTATATACAAAACTTACACACCGAGCTGCCTTCAAAGCAGAAGAAACCCGACGATCGTTTTCTGCCATAAGCACAAGCAGCTGCCATAATCGGCAATTTCGGCCATAATCGGTTAAATTTGTTTCATTACGCGCAAGACGAGACGATCCTACGCCCGTGTCCAAAGAGCCTCTAAGCAAATGATCGTCCGAATAAGTATAAATGCTATCAGTAGGTTGAGGCCAGCAAGACTCCGATCGAGCATACAAGCTCTCACTAGGGCCTGGAGAAAAAACGGCCGAATTTGTATGATCATCGTATGCAAAGTGTTTCGTGGGTGCGTTATTTTTGCAACTAGCGATAATAAACAATAATCTAACCAATTTATGTGGAAATATCTGCCACTTCAGCACAGCAAATGAAGCAAAATTTTTGGGGAGAGTTTGTTTAATGAGCACGCTCGCAAAAAACTGCGAATTAAATGCAATGCGCGCTATTTTCGTTCTGACGATGAGCAAAAATTTGTTTCATAAGCCACATTTCAATTTCCTTCGATTTGTACGCGAGCCGATCAGTTTCATAAATTATCAGGACGGGAAAAGTGCATCTTTCATAGGTCCCAGCAATTGGATGGAAGCCGAATGTCGCCCAGAGAACTACCTAGTAGGGAGCCGGTGAGTGATTTACAGCGAGAGTGCTTATAACGAAATTTGGCTCTAGGCGAAGTAAATCGGTTTTAGAAGATGAATTGTTTTGTTACAGGAGTTATAAATTACGAATTTAAATGAATGTTCATGTGAAGGATTATAAATCGGTTTTAGAAGATGAATTGTTTTGTTACAGGAGTTATAAATTACGAATTTAAATAAATGTTCATGTGAAGGATTATTGAGAGAAAGTGCATATAGCTGTGTGTATTATTATCAATATTTCGAGAGAATGGTTTAAATTTAAACTTTTTTTATATGTAAACTTTTTCATTTAAAGTTTTTTTTTTTTTTTTTTTTTAATATGAGTATAAATGGTTATATGGAGAAATTATATTATAAGGATTTTATGACTGTGCAGTGATATTGGCATAGTTCATTGGAAGTTTAGGGAGGAGCTGGCATCTACCCCCCATTCTCTTCCTGGAACAAATTTCTGATGGTAACTTTTTTGCCCCGTCATGGTGACAATTCACTTAACTTCATAATTTGCTTACACACTGACAGTGGCCGGTCGGCTTTTAAATTCTTTGAACATTTAATCTTTCTTCTTTTGGTAATAAAAGGTTCCAATTATTGCAGTACCTCTTTGTAGTACTGTCGAACATGTTTTTTGAAATCTTCAGTTAGAGCTTTTAGTTCCATACATATTGCCCAATCTGAGAGTTACGTTTTCTACTTAGGTAAAATAAATATTAGGTGGGAGACCAAGCAAAACAATTTGATTTGGCAACACTTGTTGTGGTGAACGATTTAGCTCAATGTTAATCTGTATGTTTCTCTTTTCACAGTGCTTCGCTTTATCCATTCTTCTACTGTGCTTGGTGGTATACGATTCAATTGCGCTTTCTGAACTAAGGTTCCTTTTTGATGAAATTGCAGCTGTATCTGGTTCCAATTCGAGATGTGCAGAAGCTTGTACATATCAAAAGGATTATCGTAAGACTTCTCTAGCACACTCTGGTGAAACTCACCTAGTGGAATTAGTAGGCCAGCTCAACTATTTGCTCGGAGCTGCCGAGAACATCAATAATTAAATTTATTTCGAATAGAAAAAGTTGTTTTGTTTGAGTTTATTTCCAGCCTCCTTATATGCCACCTTATACTCCCAATTGTTCGATCATGAAATTTAATATTTTCGACTTATTTCATTACTTCGAAAAAAAAAAATAGGAAAAAAGCCTTGAAATAAACAATTATTTACTCCAGAGTACAGGTACCGCAAATATTCCGGTTTTTTTTTTTTAACTCGAGCAGGTATAAAGTTTTCGGTATCCTATGGGAACTGAATTTCGTTCTACATTTACAAAGCTCGGTCCTTTTCTTTCTATTTTTTTGCTAACCAACGAGATTAAGAGTACCTAGCATTTTTCTCATGCGAGTCAACTTTTTCGAAATTTGTGGAAATTTAATTTCCGGTTAAAAAATTGCTTTAATCAAAAACAGGACAGTCAGGACAAAAATTCGTGACTGCACGACTGGGCAGGACAACTACTTTCAGCTCATAGACGGCCAAAAAGCAGTACTGTCCTACCGAAAACAGGACATATGAAATCCTTAAGCAAACCGATGTAGATATTCTGAGATTTTTCTACGACGTAACTTTTGCTGTACAATTTTGGTTGAATGTAACTCGTTTTATTCAGCTCTTTGCCCGGTAGTCGAATGTATAATGTAACGGGACCGCTGCGAGCAATAGTTGAATCACCAAAAAGTAGGCAGTCGGTTTAAATTTCCCAACAATCAAATTTTACTCTTTCCGTATATGTTTGTCAAATTTCATCCGCAATATTTCATTTTAACAGTAAACGAGTAAACTATTTGTTTGACGATCAACCATTCTCAATAGCTTTGCCAAATTGACCCGTGAAATTTTTCATTTTGGACTGGCGCTCGTTGTTCCCTCATTCATGTTGATTCCTGCTGCTGATTTTCACATTCCTAATATTTTGTTTTTGCTTTTAATATCTATTGTATGGTTCCTGTTAATGACATTTGCTTGGGAAATGCGAGATTGCGTAAAAATTCTCACTCGAAAAACGCAAGATCATTTCGGGAAAAGTATAGATATCTTTGCACATAATTGATGAGGGTACGGGGGTACGTTCCATTACAGGTGAGAGATTCTTCCCATTCTGTTGATCTTCATTTGCATGCCTTGAATCAGATGCATTTGCTTCTATTTTATGAACTAGGTCCATTTATTTTTGTGACCACATGAGTAGTTGATTCATAGTTGATTCTAGACGTTGGGTATTTCGTCGTGCTTTTTGCCGCTTTCAGTAATCGCTTTGAACAAAAATTGCATATCGCTCAACCTGTCATCACTCAGGTCCGGCATTTTAAGATCCCTGGGCTGCCGATGGTCACCGGCCTCTTAGACTACGAGACAAGTCAAAACTGTCCTTGAAAAACTTATGACGATAGAGAAAGCATAAAATCCAAAACGTTCGACAAGACAGAGACAAGATGAAAATAAAATGTTGTGTTTATGTGTGTTAATGTGTGCTACCGGTTTATTAATTATTTTTGTTTATTTTGCAGCTAGTCGCTGAGGACCACACTAGCCGAATGTCGCCTGATGAAGTAACTGCTACTGCTTTGTTTTAATAAATAACGATCGTCTAGTCAAAACGAAAATTTGTGAAGTAAATTCAGGGTGGCTTTTTCATAGATCGCGCTACTTACAGGCGATCGGTGGTGTTGTTGTGGTCGATGTGTTGCATCATATAAGAAAAAGCAACCCAAAAATAAACTGATGAAGCAATTTTAGCAGCATGTCTCTCTACATAGGTGGCACAGCCCTTTTGAAAATTGTTATATCTCCTCTGAAGTCGCCAATCTCAAAAGTTCTGTGAGCCAAGAAATTTTGTGCTACTTTATTTGCAATAACTTAATTCAACTAAGCATTTGGCAATTAAGCAACTGGTCGTCGTAAACAATACATGAGAGAATAAAAATCCAAATTTTTTTTTACTGATTCTGAATTTCAAGTATAGAAATATCTAAAATTATCGAAAATATTTTATGAGGTAAAAATATTTATTCTCAAATTATAATCATTAGGTATTCATAAATTTTTGAATCCAAAAGTAAAACAAGCGAACAGATGGCGGAGAACTGGGATGGAAGAAACTGTGTTAAAAATAATTCTGAAAAAAGTTTTGGAGAAATTGCCGAAGTTAGAACATTTTCGGAAAACGAAAAATATTCAATACCGATTTTTGATTCAATTACAGTAATTTAGAATTAATTTCTGGATAGAATTTTGTTTTCTCGAAGTCTTATTATGTAATTCTGAATCCCGTTTTTCACCTCATATGGTACGGACTACTTAGGTAGTTAATCAGCATATGATGATTTTCTTCTTCGAAAATTAATATTTACTTTTATTGCTGTTCGTTTTTCTTAGCAATTTTACGCCAAATTTTGTCAAATGGATCAATCGTAATGGCACGTCTGTCAGCATCTTCACCATTTTCTTCAAATCGCAATTCCAATGACTCAATAAGTTTCTCTGCTTGTTCAATTCTTCTTGAAGTATCCGTTTCTAATTTGTTTTGTGGATTAAAAAAATCTTGATAATTTGTACTGGTGCGACAACTAAGCCATGGTAAGTTTTCCAACTTTCCGTTCAAAAGCTTGAGCTCGATTTTGTTTTCAACCAAGAGACGTTCAATATTGGAAATCTTTTCGGAAAATTTTTGGTCTTCTTTGCTAATTAACTTCGACTCTATGTAAATAGATGCTTTCAATGCATTGTGACAATTTTTGGTGAGCATGAGAGGAACTTTGTGGTGAAAGACATTGCAGTCATCACACTGTAAAGTTGACTGATCGCGCTCGTTCTCAAGATCCATAAATTTAAAATTTTGCAGCAAAAAAATATCTCAGACTAGCAAATTAATTTAGACTAAAATTGGCAAATCTAAATGAACTGTTATTAATTGTATATATGGCCAGAGTCAGAGCCTACTATGATTTTTAATATAAAACTGATACAAATTTCCTAATTAAATTTACAGCGGAGAAATATAGTAAAGAGACGTTAAGAAATTACTTCATTTCAAACATATTTGAAGTAGTCATCCTACTGAAGAATATGATTTCTGAAGAGAATGATTTCGCTATTCGTAATGATGTTATAATCACTTCGGAAAATGAGGCCTACTTAATGTTGAAAAGGATGGAAAAAATATCCATTGATGAAACAAAGTGGAGAAATTACCGATGAACTACTTTTTAAGAAAGGAAAGAAAATATTTAGTTGTACCATATCAACTGTTAGAGAAACAGCGTAACATCAGAGAAAACAAGATCATATACTATTAATAAAGATTTTTTCAATTTTCCTAGGTAAAAGTCCCTACTGTCTTGCCACGAAAATAAACCGCGGGTAAATGTCATTTGATGGTTTGGTTATTAAATTATTATAATATGAGGGAATGTTTTGTGCCGATCGGCTCTCTATCATCTCTCCAGTAGAAGACTGCATGTATTACCGACTTTCAAGAATATCTATCATTCGCATTCAAATATTTTTGTGTTTTTTTTTTTTTTTTTATAAGTAAATTAGGTAATAAAAATCGAAAAAATGAGAGAAGCATTTAAAAAAAAAAAAAAAAAAAAAAAAAACTTTAGCATTAAAGTTAAAATTGATAACTAATTTTTTTTCATAATTTAAACATCTGATACTTTTTTTGCAGACTAAATTTGATTATATATCTAATAGAGCTTCATAAGAAGCTTCTTTAAATATTTTCAAATTTATTTCATGTAGGACTTTGATGATTTTCATATCTGTTGTCCTAATAACTGGCGTTCGTATGAGCAGCCAATGATAATTGATCAAATGTACACAACCTTCGGTATCAATTAGTAATAAGAGCTTTACTTGACCCGACTTTAGACCCATTAATACATATTGCCCCGGAATGCCTGTCGATTGACGAACAAGAAAATCGCAATCATTCTTTAAAAGAACTGACATTGATCGTGTAGTTGAACATGATACCAACTCTCAATAAGTAACTGAGTATTGGTAATAATAACTGCAATAATAACTGAGTTCTGAGTAACTCAGAACTTCTGAAAGTCAAAAACAATCTGAAAAGACATTAATGATATTATGCAAAAAAAATTATGTTAATAAATGTTTGTTTTTTAATCTTACGCATATCAAAGACATCTCTCGAACCACTGCCACTTGCGCAATGTACATTATTATTGTTGCTCGTTATTTGATTGAGATTTTTATCCGATTCACATTTCTGTTCGTTGGCTTAAGCAATCGAAGAAAGTAGTCCGCGGTCTATATTCGAACAGACTTATTTTCGGTAAAACCTTTTTTTGGCGACTGTTTTTTATAAAAATTTAATATAAACCGCTCGTTTATTTTCGTGGTAAGACAGTAGCACTACATACAGAAACACACTACACATAGCAATACACACTCATAATGCATAAAGATTAAAGCCGTGCAAAGGCTGGTGCTTTAAAAAATTTAAAATTAAATTATGTTACAAATTTTTATAGAAATTCAAATGGAAATCTATATATATAAAGTAGAATGTGGGTTTGTTTGTTTGTTCGCGATAAACTCAGTCACTGCTGCAGCTATCATACCAAACCTTCTGACAATTCTTTTCTGGGTCCTGGAAAAGGTCTACTTCGACTTTTTTCCGAAAAAAATTCGCTCGCTCGCTTGCTACCAGGCGAATGTGGACTGACCAATAGAATTGTTCAGGGATATGATATACGTAATTGTACATTCTGTCAGAGATATGCATTTCAGGGGTAGAGAGAGAGAGTATTTAAGTGATTTGCCTTCTTTTAAGAAAACTAACTCATAACAGGGAAGAAACACCCTCACCCGATTTTGTTAGAGAAGGATTACCCAATAGAATCTAGAACATTTTATCAGGGTGTTCATGTAGGAGAGTCAGGAGGGGTATGCAAAGATGAAGAAGATAATTATTCTTTATAATACATTTCAACTTAGTTTTGAGTAGGAAAAGCAGAGTATTTCTGCGACAAAAATCTACCATCTTTTCTTTTCGTTATAAGTATATTATTTTACATTTTGGTGTTGTTTCCCCGATTTGAAATGTTAATGATAGGAGAAAAATTTTTTTAATTTACTTTTAAAAGGAAAGAAAAAAAGAGATTATTTATAGAAAAAAAAATTATTCTAACGGGGGGGGGGGGGGCACGAATTTTCGAGATGTTGTCACGATCTGTTACGAGGGCCGGAAAAAGTCATTTTTTGCGTTACGGAATATGCGAACGCTCCCCTCTGTTGTTAACTGTTGGGTACTTCCGCTATTATATTAATAAAGAATCAAATCGGAATCAAGGTGACTATTACTATCAAATTTCAACTTGACGAAATTTATATTTTAATTTATTTTTATATTTAATATTTTTTTGCTGAATTTCGCCAAGTACTTCGCCAGTTATTGTAGAGTTCCAATGTTGATCCATCAATTTTATCTTCGGACAATTCCAACGTTTCAAGGGATGATGGAAGATTTTTAAAGAAACCTGCTGAAAGTGATGTGGTACTGTCCGTCAATATAATTTTCTTCAATTTTGTGAGTCCAACAAAGGCATCATCAGCAAAACTCGAAAAAGTTGAGTATTGCATTTTAAACGCGCTCAAATTCGCAACATTTTCAAATGCTTTTGGGAAAATTTCATCTACTTTTGATGTGGAAATATCTAAATATCGCAATTCGGTAGAAAGATCAAAATCTTCTCGACGAATGTGTCTGAGACTTCCATAATAAAATTTTAATCTCGCGATATCTTCAAAACTATTAAAAATGGAACTTGGAATGAACTCAAAGTTTGAAGAAGATATAGCGAATGCCGACACTTGGTTCGATTCTGTCCAACGACCTTGGAACATTGTTTGAATTACACTGATTTTTGAAGTGTCCTTGCCAGACGTGGATGTCTCAGAAAATTGGCAACATGTAAAACCTTTTCCACGCTCAACCACCACTTGACATTGCAATGGCTCCAAGTCACATTTCACGGCCGAAAACGCCAAGTATAAAAATAATGACAGAAACTTCATTTTTAGTAGATAGCAGTCGATAGAATTGCTGAAACTGATAATATTTGAGATGTTCATGAGTATATATATGAAGTATGCATCTCTCTCTCTCTGAAATTATCTTCACTGAATGTGTGACCTTCGGCCATAAATCTCAAAATTTTCAGAACTATCAATAAAACCAAATTAAACCAAGTCCAAAACTCAGGTGGCTTGGTGGCGGGACCATCCTACAACGCCCACCTACAAATACAGTCCACAAGAAAATTTAATATTCGAAAAATCACACCATCACTTTTTGGGCTAGGTAGTCGAACCGGTTATTTCGATAGGAAACTATTCGGGAAATTCGAGGTTTGAAACAAAACGAGATTTCAGATTAACCACATTCCGTGATACATTCAAAAACGAACCAAGCAATGGCCAGTACACGCACCAAGGCTGATGAAATAGCTCAGTCGGGAGCAATAATCGTGAACAAAATCAAAATACTTGCGCATCAAAAATCCTTCTTCAGCGTTGATGATACATGACAAGCAGAAATCGAGCGCGTTGAAAATCGGCTTCAAATCATCAGGACATTATACGAGAAGGTTAAACAAACGTTGAACAATTGTAAGATATTAATAGAGACCGAACAGGAGAAAAACGAATTGGAACAAACAGTTTTCGAGTTCAATGATGACTTAGCGTATCTCGTAGGAAACATTACGAAAGGGCTGGACAATGTCAGATCAAACTGGATCCACTTCAGAGATATGTTCGTCTCTTTGGTTTATAAAAGTAAATTGCTTAACGATATTGAGTAGTTCCATTTCAACAAGAGAGATAGAGAGAGAGAGATGTTATATTTATTAGGGCCCATATAGCTATTTATGACCAGTTCCTTTTTCTTTTTTTAAAACGTTATAATTCTTATATCATGTTAATGTTATATTATAGGTTATTTTATCAATAAATTTTTCCCTCTTATTCTCTAAATTTCACTGAATATTTTAACAGCTTTTATAAATTTAAGTATTTTTTCATACGACTCTATGTCGTCTAGTTTTAAAGTTTTAGGGCAGTCGGTGAAAATATGCTTCATAGTGAGGATTTCTCCACATTGACATGTTCTTGGTGATGTTTTAGTTAAAATGTGAGAGTGTATCAATTTTGTGTGTCCCAAACGAAGTCTTGTGACTTTAATACATTCATGTCTCTGTAAGGCACTCAATCCCTTCCAACTGCAAATGCTATCGGTTATGCTTCTGAGCTTATTATCAGTGTCAGTATTCTTCCACTCGAGTTGCCTTTTCATCATGCAAGATTTTTTAATGAGTTTTTGATATCTGAGTTGACAAATTCAAATTCAGTATCTATCATTTTGGAAATCGCCCCTTTTGCTAACTGGTCAGAATTTTTATTGTAATATATCCCACAATGGCCGGGAATCCATATAAAAATAATTTTTTTTACAAACATTTTGTCATGTATTTTCTGAGCTAGAGAATTTTTACTGTACATATTTTCTAAGGACTGCAGAGATGAAAGTGAGTCTGAAAGAATTACTGTAAATGGTTCATTCGTTTTGTACTGTATTCAATGGCTTTCAGGATTCCATACTGCTCGGCTGTAAATATGCTAGGTAGTGTTATTAGTTAGACGAAAATATTCTTGACGATTGTGAGCAGTTATGGCGCATCCAGTCTTATTGTCAATACATGAACCGTCGGTGCAAATTTTCAGTGCACTTTTAATTTTTCTGTTGTTAGGTTTCTTTGAAATTATTTCGCAATATTTTTGGTCGGGGTTCACGCCTTTCTTAAAGTATGTCATCGAAAGTTTTATGTTATAATTGGATATTTTCCATGGAGGATAATTGTGGAACTTTTGGGTGTCGAATTATCATTATGTAGAAAGGGGTATATTTGGATGATTTTCTCCTATATTTAATGCTATTATAAGTCGAAGTTATTTCCTTAAAAGATGGATGGTTCTTGTGATGATGATGTTGATGATTTTCCCGACGAAAAGCATTCCATTCTGTTTTCTCCTATCAGCCATCGAAAGCAGCCCAGTTTCAGCTAATAGGCTATTGGTTGGAGTCGTTCTAAAAGTACCTGTGGCTAAACGAATGCATTCATTGTTGACAGCTTCAACCGTTCTGAGTACGTTTTTGTTTGCAGTATCATACAAGAAACTATTAAAAAGATTAATAAAATTGACTTTCCTTTTTCATTTAAATGTTTGAGCATTTCGTAATGAATATTGTCCGGGCCGTGTTGAACCTTTACATTCCATCCAATGAATTCTGTATTTCTTTTGATGTTATTTTATGATTGTAGAATTCTTCATCATCGTTTTGGATGCAAACATTAAGAGATTCTACGTTTTCTTTATGTCTAAGGAAAGTGGGGTTCAGATCATTGGATGATGAAACTTTTTCAAAATGATTTGCTAATGCTTCAGAGATCATCTTTTGATCGCTTATCAAAAGGATTTTATCCTTGATTATGGAAATATTTCCCCCTTTATTATTCCCTCTTAACTGTCGGATTTTTCTAAAAACTTCTGTCGAAGTGGTTTTAGAATTTATGTTACTCAGATATTCATTCTACTTCAATCGTTTATATAGTGAGTACTGTTGCTTATTTTCATGAATTTGTTGTACCCATTGATGAGAATATTTATTGTCAGCCGCATTATTATCTCGACTCCAGCCCCATTGCAATTTGGACACGATACATAGTGATGTTATTTTTTCTGAAATCTCATATTACTATTATTACCTCGAAAATAAATATAATAAGAGCCCTGAAATTAACGATTAATTACGTTACCTACTCTGATTTATTAGGGATTTCTTTCATTCAGTGATTAATTTTTTTTAACTCGATCAGGTATACGTTTTTCCGTGTAATATGGGAACTGAATTTCGTTCTGCATTTACAAAACCCTAAAAATCTACCCACGTAGGTATGTTCAATGAGATTTGAACTTGAATTTTTCGCATGTAAATCAAGAAATTTTACCTTTGATCGTATACAATTTACAAATTTTAAGCGTAACAGAATTAAAGCTTTTCCGTTTTAAAAAAAAATAGTTTTTATTTGTATGGGACTTGTGATATTAAGAGGGAAGTAGGTCCAAAGTACATCAAAATAGTTTTAAGTAATGTATGCATTTTCCCTAACCTAGAAAAATCTAGAAACAAAGCTATCAAAATAATACATTTATATGTTACAGTAAAACCTGTGAAAGTGAGTACTCGGGTGGTTAACAAAGACAGGTTTTACTATGAAATAAATTTAATTATTTGTTTACCTGTCGTATGTGTGACATCTATATAATGTAGGTGCATAAAACCCACTGTATTTTCAAACAAACGTTATTTCACTATTTCAGGGCAATCGGTGAAGAACTTTCAGAGATTTGGGATAAGGAATATTTTATTGTACATTTTTGTTTATATAGATATTTATACACTGTTAAATACTACTGGCAGCCGTTCTACAGTAACGAACCCAGTAATTAAACACTCGAGATAGAATAGTTAGACATTATTTATTAAGTATATATGTCATAGAGTGCAACAAAAGCATTCATTTCAGACCCGAATGCATTAACCAGGGTTGCCGTGTTAAGAACTATAAATAAAATCAAATTAAACCAAGACTCACTCAGGTGGCTTGGTGGCGGGACCATCCTACAACGTCCACCTACAAATACAGTCCACTAGAAAATTCAATATTCGCAAAATCACACCATCACTTTTTGGTTCAGTCGAACCGGTTATTTCGATAGGAAACTATTTGGGAAATTCGAGGTTTGAAACAAAACGAGATTTCAGATTAACCACATCCCGTGATACATTCGAAAATGAACCAAGCAATGGTCAACACACGCACCAAGGCTGATGAAATAGCTCAGTCGAGAGCAATAATCGTGAACATAATCAAAATACTTGCGCATCAAAAATCCTTCTTCAGCGTTGATGAAGCATGACAAGCAGAAATCGAGCGCGTTGAAAATCGGCTTCAAATCATCAGGACATTATACGAGAAGGTTAAACAAACGTTGAACAATTGTAAGATATTAATAGAGACCGAACAGGAGAAAACCGATTTTGTATTCAACAGTTTTCGAGTTCAATGATGACTTAGCGTATCTCGTAGGAAACATTACGAAAGGGCTGGACAATGTCAGATCAAACTGGATCCACTTCAGAGATATGTTCGTCTCTTTGGTTTACAAAAGTAAATTGCTTAACGATATTGAGTAGTTCCATTTCAACAGAAATTCAACAAGAGAGAGAGATGTTATATTTCTTAGGGCCCATTAGCTATAGCTATTTATGGCCAGTTCCTTTTTCTTTTTTTAAAACGTTATAATTCTTATATCATATTAATCTTATATTATAGGTTATTTTATCAATAAATTTTTCCCTCTTATTCTCTAAATTTCACTGAATATTTTAACAGCTTTTATAAATTTAAGTATGTTTTCATACGACTCTATGTCGTCTAGTTTTAAAGTTTCAATGCCTGTGATGCCGTAGCGCTGCCACCTCAATATACATGCTGGGCAGTCGGTGAAAAAAATGTCATCCATTTTAAAAACTGATGATGCAGTCCTCCTACAAGACCCGGGCTCCCATAAACTGCCGGAAAATGGGCAAAGTAGTCGAGGTATATCCCGATAAAAAGGACCAGGTTAGGGTGGTAGCGGTACGTACAGCTGACAAAGAATTTATAATCCGTGCCAGCAGCTGACTCATGCCATAACCTTTGGAAGACGTAGATAAAACGGAGAACGTTGCTTCGCCAGCCCCACGGCGAAGTCCCAGGAATTATCACGAATCACACAAGTGCTACAAATTATTAACGATCGTTCACGTGAATAAAGTGCTTCATTTCGCACTTGAAATATCAAACGGGATTCAACAATTCTCCAACATTATATACAAAACTTACACACCGAGCTGCCTTCAAAGCAGAAGAAACCCGACGATCGTTTTCTGCCATAAGCACAAGCAGCTGCCATAATCGGCAATTTCGGCCATAATCAGATAAATTTGTTTCATTACGCGCAAGACGAGACGATCCTACGCCCGTGTCCAAAGAGCCTCTAAAAAAATGATCGTCCGAATAAGTATAAATGCTATCAGTAGGTTGAGGCCAGCAAGACTCCGATCGAGCATACAAGCTCTCACTAGGGCCTGGAGAAAAAACGGCCGAAATTGTATGATCATCGTATTCAAAGTGTTTCGTGGGTGCGTTATTTTTGCAACTAGCGATAATAAACAATAATCTAACCAATTTATGTGGAAATATCTGCCACTTCAGCACAGCAAATGAAGCAAAATTTTTGGGGAGAGTTTGTTTAAGTTGAGCACAGCTCGCTAAATAAACTGCGAATTAAATGCAATGCCGCGCTACCTGTTATCGTTCTGAAGATGAGCAAAAATAGTATGTTTCATAAGCCACACGACAATTTCCTTCGATTTGTACGCGAGCCGATCAGTTTCATAAAATTATCAGGACGGGAAAAGATGCATCTTTCATAGGCCCCAGCAATTGGATGGGAGCCGAATGTCGCCCAGAGACTACCTAGTAGGGAGCCGGTGAGTGATTTACAGCGAGAGTGCTTATAACGAAATTTGGCTCTAGGCGAAGTAAATCGGTTTTAGAAGATGAATTGTTTTGTTACAGGAGTTATAAATTACGAATTTAAATAAATGTTCATGTGAAGGATTATTGAGAGAAAGTGCGTATAGCTGTGTGTATTATTATCAATATTTCGAGAGAATGGTTTAAAATTTAAACTTTTTTTTATATGTAAACTTTTTCATTTAAAGTTTTTTTTTTTTTTTTTTCAATATGAGTATAATTGGTTATATGGAGAAATTATATTATAAGGATTTTATGACTGTGCAGAGTGATATTGGCATAGTTCATTGGAAGTTTAGGGAGGAGCTGGCATCTACCCCATTCTCTTCCTGGAACAAATTTCTGATGGTAACTTTTTTGCCCCGTCATGGTGACAATTCACTTAACTTCATAATTTGCTCGACAGTGGCCGGTCGGCTTTTAAATTCTTTGAACATTTAATCTTTCTTCTTTTGGTCATAAAAGGTTCCAATTATTGCAGTACCTCTTTGTAGTACTGTCGAACATGTTTTTTGAAATCTTCAGTTAGAGCTTTTAGTTCCATACATATTGCATCGCCCAATCTGAGAGTTACGTTTTCTACATAGGTAAAATAAATATTAGGTGGGAGACCAAGCAAAACAATTTGATTTGGCAACACTTGTTGTGGTGAACGATTTAGCTCAATGTTAATCTGTATGTTTCTCTTTTCACAGTGCTTCGCTTTATCCATTCTTCTACTGTGCTTGGTGGTATACGATTCAATTGCGCTTTCTGAACTAAGGTTCCTTTTTGATGAAATTGAAGCTGTATCTGGTTCCAATTCGAGATGTGCAGAAGCTTGTACATATCAAAAGGATTATCGTAAGACTTCTCTAGTGCTCGGAGCTGCCGAGAACATCAATAATTAAATTTATTTCGAATAGAAAAAGTTGTTTTGTTTGAGTTTATTTCCAGCCTCCTTATATGCCACCTTATACTCCCAATTGTTCGATCATGAAATTTAACATTTTCGACTTATTTCATTGCTTCGAAAAAAAAAAATAGGAAAAAAGCCTTGCAATAAACAATTATTTACTCCAGAGTACAGGTACCGCAAATATTCCGGTTATTTTTTTTTTAACTCGAGCAGGTATAAAGTTTTCGGTATCCTATGGGAACTGAATTTCGTCCTACATTTACAAAGCTCGGC
>JAFFZY010000056.1:0-46137 GCA_018397935.1 Propsilocerus akamusi
TTTTTTTAAAAATTTCTCCGAGTCATGCTTGATGCGGATGACGTCATTCGAATTTATTACTATTTTAATTAAATAATTAATTATTTCTAAAACGTTACAGAATAATAAAATGCAATGTATGGCAATGTTGTAGTAGAACTCATGAGGCGCATCTGAATTTCTATATCCGTCTATACTAAAGTCGTAAGGAAAAGTCGGAAAATTGAGTTTTCTCACAAAAAATACACTTTCTTAAAGATGTCATTTTAAAATTTCAAATTGCAAAATAATGAAATACAATGTATGGCAATGTTGTAGACTTCTTTAAGACGGACAATAATTTCCACATCCGTCTATACTAAAGACGTAAGAAAAGTCGGAAAATTGAGTTTTCTTTAAAAACACTTTTTTAAAGGTTTTGTTCAAAGAAGTTTAAAATAATGCAAAGTCATGTATGGCAATGTTGTAGACCTGATTGAGGCGAACAATAATTACGATATAAGTTTATACTACAGACCTAAGGAAAAGGGAGAAATTGCGTTTTCTTAAGAAAAAAAACACTTTCTTAAGATTTCCTTTTAAAAATTTCAAATTGCAAAATAATGAAAGTCATGTATGGCAATGTTTTAGATCTCATTGAGGCGCATCATCAACTTGATTGAAAAAATTCTCTCTTTTTACCATTTAATTTTGTTTTTAGTTACAGCGTAGTCTGCTATTCTCGCACTTGAGGCAGAGACTGTAGAATTTTCCTCGTCTTCTTGTGGTTGCTCATTATCCCTGATTTCCTCTGAACCCGGGAATGTGTACGGAGTAGAGAGTCGTTAGACTATCTCTAATGCTTATAGTTCGTGTTCCGTCGACTCTTTTGAATGAACCGATTTGTTTGGATGGTCCTTTTGAAAGTAACTTTAAATGCGAGAGCAATCATCTGTATTCTCAATTTATTCACATTTCCTTTTCCAGGAGGAGATTTTTGCTTCTCATCTACTTCTGCTTGAAATACTCTTGCGTCATTTGCATTTCCTAGGATGTCGGGTACCCTATATTATATTCTCCATATTTTTTTAAATTCATAACAATTTTATGTTGTATTAATTCACCTTCAAAAATTAATAACGAATTTTTCTCGATAAAAACATATTTATGGGATGATACCGAGTAATTTGAGGGCTTTTTTGAGATTACAATTTCAATAAGGTGGATAATAAAATAAAAACCGCCTTCTTTTTATTTTACCTGATGCATAAACAGCTGCCATAATAATATTAAAATCGTTTGTATTTGACATACCTACAAAGTGTGGTGTCAATTTTCTCGGATTGTTTAAATATCTAAGTAAAATCAGGAAAGGAAAATAAGTATCCTTCTCAGTTTTGTAGGAAATTAATGAATAATTATATGTACAATATCCGAAGTGCCATCGGTCCTTTAATCGATGTCGAACATAATTGGTTAAAGTATTAGTACATTCGTGAATCATAAGTCCAAAATATTAAAGTAAGTGCATAAAAGCACAGTAAAATTTTAACATTATGATTTAATATCGGTTCATACTATTATCTCGGTCAGTGTTTATCTGTTTATCGTAATCTGTTTATGTGGGACAATATAAAAAACAACTTAGGTAATGAAGCTTTATTAGCCAAAGGTGGTGTACCAACATCATTATTTTTAAAGAAAGGGTTGACAAAGCAATGCAAAACTATAAAACCGTTCAGGTCGGGTAAACCTTCTTCGAACTAATCCCATGTTGAACCAATATTTTTTTTTATTTATAGCCTGTAATAATCTCGAAGACAATTCAAAATTTGTCAGTAGCAATCAACAGCATCAACTTATGGAGCGACTCGATGATCGTTCTTCATTGGATAACAAATTCACCAGCAAAACTTCAAACATTTGTTGGAAACCGAGTAGCTACAATCCAGAAATTAACTCATGAATTCACCTGGAGACACATCAGAGGAGAAGAAAATCCTGCAGACATCATCCTTTTAAAAATTTCAAATTGCAAAATAATGAAAAGTCATGTATGGCAATGTTTTAGATCTCATTAAGACGCATCTGAATTTCTATATCCGTCTATACTAAAGTCGTAAGGAAAAGCCGGAAAATTGAGTTTTCTTTTAAAACACTTTCTTAAAGGTTTTGTTCGAAGAAGTTTAAAATAATGAAAAGTCATGTATGACAATGTTGTAGATATCATTAAGACCAATAATAATTACGATATAAGTTTATACTACAGACGTAAGGAAAAGGAGAAAATTGCGTTTTCTTTAGAAAAAAAACACTTTCTTAAAGATTTCCTTTTAAAAATTTCAAATTGCAAAATAATGAAATGTAATGTATGGCAATGTTTTAGATCTCATTGAGGCGCATCTGAATTTCTATATCCGTCTATACTAAAGTCGTAAGGAAAAGTCGGAAAATTGAGTTTTCTTCACAAAAAAGACACTTTCTTAAAGATGTCATTTTAAAATTTCAAATTGCAAAATAATGAAATGTAATGTATGGCAATGTTGTAGACTTCATTAAGACGGACAATAATTTCCACATCCGTTTATACTAAAGACGTAAGGAAAAGCCGGAAAATTGAGTTTTCTTTAAAAGCACTTTCTTAAAGATTTCTTCTAAGATGTTTAAAATAATGCAAAGTCATGTATGGCAATGTTGTAGATATCATTAAGATCAATAATAATTACGATATCAGTTTATACTACAGACGTAAGGAAAAGCGAGAAAATTGAGTTTCCTTTAAAATTTTTTTTAAAAAAACCCAAATCATGAAATTTCCCCTTTTAAGTGTTGTTGCAATATGAAAAATTCTTTTGAAAAAAACTGTCGAATAAAATTTAAATCATTGTTTTTGTTGTAACGTCGATTCGGCGCAATAATGATACAATTGTTTTTGCAATATGAAAAATTCTTTTAATTCAATTTTCTCAATAATTTTCCTTTATCTCATATCATATAATACAATGAGAAGATGAAGAAAAAATTCCTTGAATTATTGATAGCATTTTCATTGACTTCTGTTCAACTTTTGATGCTCAATTATGCATTTTTCTTTTGTATGGAGAAACTTTGAAGACAATTTTAAGCTATTTTGAGTCATATTTGAATTAAAAATTTTATATTGGCGTCTTTATATTGTTTCTAAGAATGTATTTGCATCATTCTTTATTCATTTCATTTGCATATACATGAAATGGTTTGTTTTTACATTTCATAAACTGTCCAGTAAAATTTAAATCATTGTTTTTGTTGTAACGTAGATGTCGCGCTATAATGGGATAAGTGAACCAATACATGAAGAAAAATTCCGTTTGGTCTCATTATTATTTCTGCTGGTGAGTATGCAAGAAGTGAATTGTAAAAATCAAGTTTCTGTCAGTGCGCGTGTGGTTCATTCGGAACCAAAACAGTTTCCTATCGAGGAAAACTGCTCGCGAGTCCCAGGAAGTTGAAGTTTCCATGAATTTCATGGAATTTTCAACTTTAAATGGGAAATTAAAAATTAAAAAACGTGGCGTCTATTTTTTCATTTTGAAAAAATAGTTTAATTCCTTTTAAAAGGAATTAAAAATAAAAAAAAGCTTGACAGAAGCTTGATTAAATATACTGGCATCGAGTATCAGTCCTGAAAAGTGGAAAAAAGTGAAAAAAAAAAATGACAAAGGAAAAAACCAACAAAAAAAAAAATGGCGCACCAACATCCAGGGAGCACCAACATCAAGTGAGAAAAAAAAAAGATGGTGAGTATGGAATTAATTTTAATCAATTTTTAATCTTTTTTTTTAGAAAATAAAAATTATAAAAATTTACAGGTTCTTTTAATCGATGTAATTCCTTTTGTCCCTTCTGGACTTTCCACATATATCTTAAATCTTCTCCAATATGCCCTTCCTCTTTAAACCCTCCAATCCCCTTCAGGAAGATCATTTATTGATTTGATTCAAATCTTTTTCTAAATAAAAAAAACCTGAAAATGGAGTGAGCGGAAGCCGTGGCCTCAATTGGTTTTGAGGTTGAACATCGCTTTCGCGGAGATTTTGTTAAAATCTCTTCTAAGCTCCATCTTCGGAAGTTCTTTTTCAGATGCTTCACTCCGTATAACATCGCCTCCGGTGCTTCCCCTGATGGAACCCGGTTGTAGGCTAAGATAACTGCCAATGATGACGCAGAGTGAAGTTTCATAATTATAATACCAATAAAAATCATAAAAAGATAATAAAACCAACGTCATCAATCAACTTCATCAATCAACATTGAATTTTTTTTCTTTTTCAGTTCTAAATAAATGTAAAAAATAAAAAATGTAGAGAACATTGGGAAGCTTTACCAAAGTCGTTTTGTCGTTAATTTTTTTCAGTTTAATTTTTTCGGTCATCTTATTTTACTTTAAATTACTTTCAATTAAAGGAATGTGTTTCATCAGTTCCTTGAAAGTGATTTAAAGATTAATTTTTTTTCCTATCGTTAATTTTTTTCAGATGTAATTTTTTTCCGTTATCTCTATTTAATTTTTTTTTTTTTTACTTTAACTTACTTTCAATTAAAGGAATGTGTTCATCAGTTCCTTGAAAGTGATTTAGAGATTAATTTTTTTTCCTATCGCGTTAATGACATAACGATTTTGGTATGGCATAACAATGTAAATTGAAATAAATTTCTATTTTTTCTCTGTCAAATGATTTTTATTTTAGATATTTAGTAACCATAAGATGTATTTGAATAAAGATTTTTATGATTTCGATTATTGTTTCTCTTTAGATATCCAAAAATTGACGAGAAAAAATTTACAACCATGGCACGCCGCAATAGTAAAATTGAAAATCGTTTTTTTCAAAACGGGGAAGAAGCTACAGCACCATCGCGAGGCAGAGGCCGAGGTCGTCCAAGACGACGTCAAGGACGACGTGGAGGTCAGGTGGCTGGGGGGGATTTGATTAATGAAAATTTTGTTTTTTCACAGGTGATGAATGAAGTGGAGATGCCAGTGATGGAGCCCGTGGCAACAACATCACGTGGACGAGGAGGGCGACCCCCAAAACGAAGAGGCCGTGGTGGACGACGTGCAGCAGCGGGAATTGGACGTGCAGCAGCGGAGGAACCATGCACGTCAGCAACTGCAATAGCAAGAGATCGGGCAGCCATGGGACACCGACCTGCTTCACCAGCAACATCACCAGGATCATCGTCATCGTCCGATGACATGCCTTTGATGGCAGCAACACGGGCAAAACGTGCCCGTGTCTCAACATCGCCAGCACCAGCACCACAGCTTCTTACATCGCAAGCTGTGGAAGAAGCCATTGTCGCAGCATTGGCAATGGCAAGAGCTGGACAACGAAAATCTTTGACGGTTGCTAAGTAGGAAATAAATTATATAAGGATAAGAATAGTTTATAAGTTGTATTAGTTTTTAAGCATGTAATAGCATTAAGTTAGGATTAAGGTGGTGGTGGGTAGATTTTAAGTTTGTATATATTGGTGGTGGGTAGTATATAAGTTTCCATGCGTATGTGCATGATGATTTATTAGAAATTAAGACATTTGTAAATGCATGTGCATATTAATAGGCTTTAAGAATTAGTTAGTATATAAGAAATTTGTTAATAGAATTAGGATTTTAGAATTATATAATTGAAAAAAGAAACAATAGATGTATAGAATTAAGAAAATATGTGAAAAGATATAGGTTTTTGTGGCAGTTTTCTTACTGCTTTTCCTATCAATAAAAAAAAAAATTTATATTGAAACTGATTGGTTCTTTTTAGTAGATTTTCATTTTCAGGTACTTTTTTTTTCAGATTTTATTTTATTTTTCAGCCAGCATATATATACATTGGCAAATAATTTTCAAATAATTTTTTTTTTCCTCTACGGATGGGGTTTTTATTATTTCATGGTCGCACAAGGTGCGACAAAACTTGCTCGATGATGGTAAATCAATTTATATGCCAAAAATTTATTTCATGGTCGCACAAGGTGCGACAAAATTACCTCGATGCCATCAATATCATCGGGCATCATCAACTTGATTGAAAAAAATTCTCTCTTTTACCAACACATACATACATTTTTCCTCTCTTTTCGTGTATATACACAGTCACCTATCGTAATGAGCTGAGTCTGTGACTCTTACATTTTGTCTTATATCTCAGCCATCTAACATCACATCTTCCTGTAACCTGTACCATCTTGGACTTCTATACATGGGGTACCTGGTAGTATCCTGTACTATTCCACTATAGATCTCATTCTACGGATTCTAGAATCCGATTTCTTCACTTTAGTATAACTTTTTTCATCCGATCATATATCTTTGGTACCGTTTTGTGCGCTATTAAATTCTCTATCGAATTGTATTTTTACTTTTCCCGGAAAATTTTCCATTTTCCCCAAACTAATACGCAAATGCGTTGAAAAACAGTTTTTTTAATTATTTGTTCAGCCAACATTAATATATCGTTTCGCAATGTATTACAGTGTTTTAGATCTCATTGATGCCGATCTTATTGCTGATAACTGTTTATACTACAGATGTAAGGGAAAGCCGGAAAATTGAATTTTCCACCGATGAAAAAAAAACCGTCGCCATTGTTTCTTCACTTTAGTATAACTTTTTTCATCCGATCATATATCTTCGAGAACCGTTTCATGCGCTATTAAATTCTCTATCGAATTGCATTTTCACTTTCCCTGGAAAATGCTGCGTTTTCCTGAAACAGCTTGGGAAATGATTACAAAAATACAAAAAAAACGGTTTTTCCACGTATTTGTGAAGCAAACATTAATTTATCATTTCGCAATGTACTACAACATTATCGGTGCCATTTTTCCCCATCGAATGATATGACACTCTCCATACCGCAAATGTAAGGGAAAGCCGTGAAAACGATTTTTCACGTTTTTGTGAAAAGAAAAAATTATGACTCATCGCCTGTTTTTTTCGATTTGTTTACATTTTTTCGACTTTTTTTTTTTGCAAATTTATCCATGAAATCTTTAACGTAATTAAACAAATGAGGTATTAATCGATCAGAAAAAAAATGCTCTATCGATTTAAAGTTATTCCAAGACATTTGAAACATTTTTCGGCGCGAAATTAAGATTTCTTTTTTTTTCCATATAAAGCGAGGGACGATCATAAAATCTGTTTTTTCATCTTCTCCTTATTATTTTTTTTTTTTTTCATGTACTCCGTTCGCACGTCCCCAGCTTACGCTCTTTTACGCTCTTTTTTTAAGTTAAATTTTTTTTCATTTTTTTTAAAAATTTCTCCGAGTCATGCTTGATGCGGATGACGTCATTCGAATTTATTACTATTTTAATTAAATAATTAATTATTTCTAAAACGTTACAGAATAATAAAATGCAATGTATGGCAATGTTGTAGAACTCATTGAGGCGCATCTGAATTTCTATATCCGTCTATACTAAAGTCGTAAGGAAAAGTCGGAAAATTGAGTTTTCTTCACAAAAAATACACTTTCTTAAAGATGTCATTTTAAAATTTCAAATTGCAAAATAATGAAATACAATGTATGGCAATGTTGTAGACTTCATTAAGACGGACAATAATTTCCACATCCGTCTATACTAAAGACGTAAGGAAAAGTCGGAAAATTGAGTTTTCTTTAAAAACACTTTTTTAAAGGTTTTGTTCAAAGAAGTTTAAAATAATGCAAAGTCATGTATGGCAATGTTGTAGACCTGATTGAGGCGAACAATAATTACGATATAAGTTTATACTACAGACCTAAGGAAAAGGGAGAAAATTGCGTTTTCTTAAGAAAAAAAAACACTTTCTTAAAGATTTCCTTTTAAAAATTTCAAATTGCAAAATAATGAAAAGTCATGTATGGCAATGTTTTAGATCTCATTGAGGCGCAATCATCAACTTGATTGAAAAAAATTCTCTCTTTTACCATTTAATTTTGTTTTTAGTTACAGCGTAGTCTGCTATTCTCGCACTTGAGGCAGAGACTGTAGAATTTTCCTCGTCTTCTTGTGGTTGCTCATTATCCCTGATTTCCTCTGAACCCGGGAAATGTGTACGGAGTAGAGTCGTTAGACTATCTCTAATGCTTATAGTTCGTGTTCCGTCGACTCTTTTGAATGAACCGATTTGTTTGGATGGTCCTTTTGAAAGTAACTTTAAAATGCGAGAGCAATCATCTGTATTCTCAATTTATTCACATTTCCTTTTCCAGGAGGAGATTTTTGCTTCTCATCTACTTCTGCTTGAAATACTCTTGCGTCATTTGCATTTCCTAGGATGTCGGGTACCCTATATTATATTCTCCATATTTTTTTTAAATTCATAACAATTTTATGTTGTATTAATTCACCTTCAAAAATTAATAACGAATTTTTCTCGATAAAAACATATTTTATGGGATGATACCGAGGATAATTTGAGGGCTTTTTTGAGATTACAATTTCAATAAGGTGGATAATAAAATAAAAACCGCCTTCTTTTTATTTTACCTGATGCATAAACAGCTGCCATAATAATATTAAAATCGTTTGTATTTGACATACCTACAAAGTGTGGTGTCAATTTTCTCGGATTGTTTAAATATCTAAGTAAAATCAGGAAAGGGAAAATAAGTATCCTTCTCAGTTTTGTAGGAAATTAATGAATAAATTATATGTACAATATATCCGAAGTGCCATCGGTCCTTTAATCGATGTCGAACATAATTGGTTAAAGTATTAGTACATTCGTGAATCATAAGTCCAAAATATTAAAGTAAGTGCATAAAAGCACAGTAAAATTTTAACATTATGATTTAATATCGGTTCATACTATTATCTCGGTCAGTGTTTATCTGTTTATCGTAATCTGTTTATGTGGGACAATATAAAAAACAACTTAGGTAATGAAGCTTTATTAGCCAAAGGTGGTGTACCAACATCATTATTTTTTAAAGAAAGGGTTGACAAAGCAATGCAAAACTATAAAACCGTTCAGGTCGGGTAAACCTTCTTCGAACTAATCCCCATGTTGAACCAATTATTTTTTTTTATTTATAGCCTGTAATAATCTCGAAGACAATTCAAAATTTGTCAGTAGCAATCAACAGCATCAACTTATGGAGCGACTCGATGATCGTTCTTCATTGGATAACAAATTCACCAGCAAAACTTCAAACATTTGTTGGAAACCGAGTAGCTACAATCCAGAAATTAACTCATGAATTCACCTGGAGACACATCAGAGGAGAAGAAAATCCTGCAGACATCATCCTTTTAAAAATTTCAAATTGCAAAATAATGAAAAGTCATGTATGGCAATGTTTTAGATCTCATTAAGACGCATCTGAATTTCTATATCCGTCTATACTAAAGTCGTAAGGAAAAGCCGGAAAATTGAGTTTTCTTTTAAAACACTTTCTTAAAGGTTTTTTTCGAAGAATTTAAAATAATGAAAGTCATGTATGACAATGTTGTAGATGATTGATGCAACATAATTACGATATAATTTTTATACAGACGTAAAAAAAGGGAGAAAATTGCGTTTTTTCTTAAGAAAAACAATTTCTTAAAGATTTCCTTTAAAAATTTCAAATTGCAAAATAATGAAATTTATGTATGGCGTTTTTAGATCTCATTGAGGCGCATCTGATTTCTAATCCGTCTATACTAAAGTCGTAAGAAAAGTCGGAAATTGAGTTTTCTTAAAAAACACTTTCTTAAAGATGTCATTTTAAAATTTCAAATTGCAAAATAATGAAATGTAATGTATGGCAATGTTGTAGACTTCATTAAGACGGACAATATTCCACATCCGTTTATACTAAAGACGTAAGGAAAAGCCGGAAAATTGAGTTTTCTTTAAAGCACTTTCTTAAAGATTTCTTCTAAGATGTTTAAAATAATGCAAAGTCATGTATGGCAATGTTGTAGATATCATTAAGATCAATAATAATTACGATATCAGTTTATACTACAGACGTAAGGAAAAGCGAGAAAATTGAGTTTCCTTTAAAATTTTTTTTAAAAAAACCCAAATCATGAAATTTCCCCTTTTAAGTGTTGTTGCAATATGAAAAATTCTTTTGAAAAAAACTGTCGAATAAAATTTAAATCATTGTTTTTGTTGTAACGTCGATTCGGCGCAATAATGATACAATTGTTTTTGCAATATGAAAAATTCTTTTAATTCAATTTTCTCAATAATTTTCCTTTATCTCATATCATATAATACAATGAGAAGATGAAGAAAAAATTCCTTGAATTATTGATAGCATTTTCATTGACTTCTGTTCAACTTTTGATGCTCAATTATGCATTTTTTTTTGTATGGAGAAACTTTGAAGACAATTTTAAGCTATTTTGAGTCATATTTGAATTAAAAATTTTATATTGGCGTCTTTATATTGTTTCTAAGAATGTATTTGCATCATTCTTTATTCATTTCATTTGCATATACATGAAATGGTTTGTTTTTACATTTCATAAACTGTCCAGTAAAATTTAAATCATTGTTTTTGTTGTAACGTAGATGTCGCGCTATAATGGGATAAGTGAACCAATACATGAAGAAAAATTCCGTTTGGTCTCATTATTATTTCTGCTGGTGAGTATGCAAGAAGTGAATTGTAAAAATCAAGTTTCTGTCAGTGCGCGTGTGGTTCATTCGGAACCAAAACAGTTCCTATCGAGGAAAACTGCTCGCGAGTCCCAGGAAGTTGAAGTTTCCATGAATTTCATGGAATTTTCAACTTTAAATGGGAAATTAAAAATTAAAAAACGTGGCGTCTATTTTTTCATTTTGAAAAAATAGTTTAATTCCTTTTAAAAGGAATTAAAAATAAAAAAAAGCTTGACAGAAGCTTGATTAATATACTGGCATCGAGTATCAGTCCTGAAAAGTGGAAAAAAGTGAAAAAAAAAAAAGACAAAGGAAAAAACCAACAAAAAAAAAATGGCGCACCAACATCCAGGGAGCACCAACATCCAGTGAGAAAAAAAAAAGATGGTGAGTATGGAATTAATTTTAATCAATTTTAATCTTTTTTAATCTTTTTTTTAGAAAATAAAATTATAAAAATTTACAGGTTCTTTTAATCGATGTAATTCCTTTTGTCCCTTCTGGACTTTCCACATATATCTTAAATCTTCTCCAATATGCCCTTCCTCTTTAAACCCTCCAATCCCCTTCAGGAAGATCATTTATTGATTTGATTCAAATCTTTTTCTAAATAAAAAAAAACCTAAAATGGAGTGAGCGGAAGCCGTGGCCTCAATTGGTTTTGAGGTTGAACATCGCTTTCGCGGAGATTTTGTTAAAATCTCTTCTAAGCTCCATCTTCGGAAGTTCTTTTTCAGATGCTTCACTCCGTATAACATCGCCTCCGGTGCTTCCCCTGATGGAACCCGGTTGTAGGCTAAGATAACTGCCAATGATGACGCAGAGTGAAGTTTCATAATTATAATACCAATAAAAATCATAAAAAGATAATAAAACCAACGTCATCAATCAACGTCATCAATCAACTTCATCAATCAACATTGAATTTTTTTTCTTTTTCAGTTCTAAATAAATGTAAAAAATGTAGAGAACATTGGGAAGCTTTACCAAAGTCGTTTTGTCGTTAATTTTTTTCAGTTTAATTTTTTCGGTCATCTTATTTTACTTTAAATTACTTTCAATTAAAGGAATGTGTTTCATCAGTTCCTTGAAAGTGATTTAAAGATTAATTTTTTTTCCTATCGTTAATTTTTTTTAGATGTAATTTTTTCCGTTGTCTCTATTTTAATTTTTTATTTTACTTTAATTTACTTTCAATCAAAGGAATGTGTTCATCAGTTCCTTGAAAGTGATTTAGAGATTAATTTTTTTTTTCCTATCGCGTTAATGACATAACGATTTTGGTATGGTATAACAATGTAAATTGAAATAAATTTCTATTTTTTCTCTGTTAAATGATTTTTATTTTAGATATTTAGTAACTATAAATTGTATTTGAATAAAGATTTTTATGATTTCGATTATTGTTTCTCTTTAGATATCCAAAAATTGACGAGAAAAAATTTACAACCATGGCACGCCGCAATAGTAAAATTGAAAATCGTTTTTTTCAAAACGGGGAAGAAGCTACAGCACCATCGCGAGGCAGAGGCCGAGGTCGTCCAAGACGACGTCAAGGACGACGTGGAGGTCAGGTGGCTGGGGGGGATTTGATTAATGAAAATTTTGTTTTTTCACAGGTGATGAATGAAGTGGAGATGCCAGTGATGGAGCCCGTGGCAACAACATCACGTGGACGAGGAGGGCGACCCCCAAAACGAAGAGGCCGTGGTGGACGACGTGCAGCAGCGGGAATTGGACGTGCAGCAGCGGAGGAACCATGCACGTCAGCAACTGCAATAGCAAGAGATCGGGCAGCCATGGGACACCGACCTGCTTCACCAGCAACATCACCAGGATCATCGTCATCGTCCGATGACATGCCTTTGATGGCAGCAACACGGGCAAAACGTGCCCGTGTCTCAAAATCGCCAGCACCAGCACCACAGCTTCTTACATCGCAAGCTGTGGAAGAAGCCATTGTCGCAGCATTGGCAATGGCAAGAGCTGGACAACGAAAATCTTTGACGGTTGCTAAGTAGGAAATAAATTATATAAGTGTAGTATATAAGGATAAGAATAGTTTATAAGTTGTATTAGTTTTTAAGCATGTAATAGCATTAAGTTAGGATTAAGGTGGTGGTGGGTAGATTTTAAGTTTGTATATATTGGTGGTGGGTAGTATATAAGTTTCCATGCGTATGTGCATGATGATTTATTAGAAATTAAGACATTTGTAAATGCATGTGCATATTAATAGGCTTTAAGAATTAGTTAGTATATAAGAAATTTGTTAATAGAATTAGGATTTTAGAATTATATAATTGAAAAAAGAAACAATAGATGTATAGAATTAAGAAAATATGTGAAAAGATATAGGTTTTTGTGGCAGTTTTCTTACTGCTTTTCCTATCAATAAAAAAAAAATTTATATTGAAACTGATTGGTTCTTTTTAGTAGATTTTCATTTTCAGGTACTTTTTTTTTCAGATTTTATTTTATTTTTCAGCCAGCATATATATACATTGGCAAATAATTTTCAAATAATTTTTTTTTTCCTCTACGGATGGGGTTTTTATTATTTCATGGTCGCACAAGGTGCGACAAAACTTGCTCGATGATGGTAAATCAATTTATATGCCAAAAATTTATTTCATGGTCGCACAAGGTGCGACAAAATTACCTCGATGCCATCAATATCATCGGGCATCATCAACTTGATTGAAAAAATTCTCTCTTTTACCAACACATACATACATTTTTCCTCTCTTTTCGTGTATATACACAGTCACCTATCGTAATGAGCTGAGTCTGTGACTCTTACATTTTGTCTTATATCTCAGCCATCTAACATCACATCTTCCTGTAACCTGTACCATCTTGGACTTCTATACATGGGGTACCTGGTAGTATCCTGTACTATTCCACTATAGATCTCATTCTACGGATTCTAGAATCCGATTTCTTCACTTTAGTATAACTTTTTTTATCCGATCATATATCTTTGGTACCGTTTTGTGCGCTATTAAATTCTCTATCGAATTGTATTTTTACTTTTCCCGGAAAATTTTCCATTTTCCCCAAACTAATACGCAAATGCGTTGAAAAACAGTTTTTTTAATTATTTGTTCAGCCAACATTAATATATCGTTTCGCAATGTATTACAGTGTTTTAGATCTCATTGATGCCGATCTTATTGCTGATAACTGTTTATACTACAGATGTAAGGGAAAGCCGGAAAATTGAATTTTCCACCGATGAAAAAAAAACCGTCGCCATTGTTTCTTCACTTTAGTATAACTTTTTTCATCCGATCATATATCTTCGAGAACCGTTTCATGCGCTATTAAATTCTCTATCGAATTGCATTTTTACTTTCCCTGGAAAATGCTGCGTTTTCCTGAAACAGCTTGGGAAATGATTACAAAAATACAAAAAAAAACGGTTTTTCCACGTATTTGTGAAGCAAACATTAATTTATCATTTCGCAATGTACTACAACATTATCGGTGCCATTTTTCCCCATCGAATGATATGACACTCTCCATACCGCAAATGTAAGGGAAAGCCGTGAAAACGATTTTTCACGTTTTTGTGAAAAGAAAAAATTATGACTCATCGCCTGTTTTTTTCGATTTGTTTACATTTTTTCGACTTTTTTTTTGCAAATTTATCCATGAAATCTTTAACGTAATTAAACAAATGAGGTATTAATCGATCAGAAAAAAAATGCTCTATCGATTTAAAGTTATTCCAAGACATTTGAAACATTTTTCGGCGCGAAATTAAGATTTCTTTTTTTTCCATATAAAGCGAGGGGCGATCATAAAATCTGTTTTTTCATCTTCTCCTTATTATTTTTTTTTTTTTTCATGTACTCCGTTCGCACGTCCCCAGCTTACGCTCTTTTTTTAAGTTAAATTTTTTTTCATTTTTTTTAAAAATTTCTCCGAGTCATGCTTGATGCGGATGACGTCATTCGAATTTATTACTATTTTAATTAAATAATTAATTATTTCTAAAACGTTACAGAATAATAAAATGCAATGTATGGCAATGTTGTAGAACTCATTGAGGCGCATCTGAATTTCTATATCCGTCTATACTAAAGTCGTAAGGAAAAGTCGGAAAATTGAGTTTTCTTCACAAAAAATACACTTTCTTAAAGATGTCATTTTAAAATTTCAAATTGCAAAATAATGAAATACAATGTATGGCAATGTTGTAGACTTCTTTAAGACGGACAATAATTTCCACATCCGTCTATACTAAAGACGTAAGAAAAAGTCGGAAAATTGAGTTTTCTTTAAAAACACTTTTTTAAAGGTTTTGTTCAAAGAAGTTTAAAATAATGCAAAGTCATGTATGGCAATGTTGTAGACCTGATTGAGGCGAACAATAATTACGATATAAGTTTATACTACAGACCTAAGGAAAAGGGAGAAAATTGCGTTTTCTTAAGAAAAAAAAACACTTTCTTAAAGATTTCCTTTTAAAAATTTCAAATTGCAAAATAATGAAAAGTCATGTATGGCAATGTTTTAGATCTCATTGAGGCGCATCATCAACTTGATTGAAAAAAATTCTCTCTTTTACCATTTAATTTTGTTTTTAGTTACAGCGTAGTCTGCTATTCTCGCACTTGAGGCAGAGACTGTAGAATTTTCCTCGTCTTCTTGTGGTTGCTCATTATCCCTGATTTCCTCTGAACCCGGGAAATG
Organism: Propsilocerus akamusi; assembly: GCA_018397935.1. Taxonomy (NCBI): domain Eukaryota; kingdom Metazoa; phylum Arthropoda; class Insecta; order Diptera; family Chironomidae; genus Propsilocerus; species Propsilocerus akamusi. The sequence goes on from JAFFZY010000056.1 coordinate 15,290, forward strand.
TGTACGGAGTAGAGTCGTTAGACTATCTCTAATGCTTATAGTTCGTGTTCCGTCGACTCTTTTGAATGAACCGATTTGTTTGGATGGTCCTTTTGAAAGTAACTTTAAAATGCGAGAGCAATCATCTGTATTCTCAATTTATTCACATTTCCTTTTCCAGGAGGAGATTTTTGCTTCTCATCTACTTCTGCTTGAAATACTCTTGCGTCATTTGCATTTCCTAGGATGTCGGGTACCCTATATTATATTCTCCATATTTTTTTTAAATTCATAACAATTTTATGTTGTATTAATTCACCTTCAAAAATTAATAACGAATTTTTCTCGATAAAAACATATTTTATGGGATGATACCGAGGATAATTTGAGGGCTTTTTTGAGATTACAATTTCAATAAGGTGGATAATAAAATAAAAACCGCCTTCTTTTTATTTTACCTGATGCATAAACAGCTGCCATAATAATATTAAAATCGTTTGTATTTGACATACCTACAAAGTGTGGTGTCAATTTTCTCGGATTGTTTAAATATCTAAGTAAAATCAGAAAGGGAAAATAAGTATCCTTCTCAGTTTTGTAGGAAATTAATGAATAAATTATATGTACAATATATCCGAAGTGCCATCGGTCCTTTAATCGATGTCGAACATAATTGGTTAAAGTATTAGTACATTCGTGAATCATAAGTCCAAAATATTAAAGTAAGTGCATAAAAGCACAGTAAAATTTTAACATTATGATTTAATATCGGTTCATACTATTATCTCGGTCAGTGTTTATCTGTTTATCGTAATCTGTTTATGTGGGACAATATAAAAAACAACTTAGGTAATGAAGCTTTATTAGCCAAAGGTGGTGTACCAACATCATTATTTTTTAAAGAAAGGGTTGACAAAGCAATGCAAAACTATAAAACCGTTCAGGTCGGGTAAACCTTCTTCGAACTAATCCCCATGTTGAACCAATAATTTTTTTTTATTTATAGCCTGTAATAATCTCGAAGACAATTCAAAATTTGTCAGTAGCAATCAACAGCATCAACTTATGGAGCGACTCGATGATCGTTCTTCATTGGATAACAAATTCACCAGCAAAACTTCAAACATTTGTTGGAAACCGAGTAGCTACAATCCAGAAATTAACTCATGAATTCACCTGGAGACACATCAGAGGAGAAGAAAATCCTGCAGACATCATCCTTTTAAAAATTTCAAATTGCAAAATAATGAAAAGTCATGTATGGCAATGTTTTAGATCTCATTAAGACGCATCTGAATTTCCACATCCGTCTATACTAAAGACGTAAGGAAAAGTCGGAAAATTAAAATTTCCACCGATGAAAAAAAATTCTTTCTTTAATTTAAGTATCTTATCGGGTTTGAATCATATTTCAAATTGCAAAATAATGAAATGTAATGTATGGCAATGTTGTAGACTCATTAAGACGGACAATAATTTCCACATCCGTTTATACTAAAGACGTAAGGAAAAGCCGGAAAATTGAGTTTTCTTTAAAAGCACTTTCTTAAAGATTTCTTCTAAGATGTTTAAAATAATGCAAAGTCATGTATGGCAATGTTGTAGATATCATTAAGATCAATAATAATTACGATATCAGTTTATACTACAGACGTAAGGAAAAGCGAGAAAATTGAGTTTCCTTTAAAAATTTTTTTAAAAAAACCCAAATCATGAAATTTCCCCTTTTAAGTGTTGTTGCAATATGAAAAATTCTTTTGAAAAAAACTGTCGAATAAAATTTAAATCATTGTTTTTGTTGTAACGTCGATTCGGCGCAATAATGATACAATTGTTTTTGCAATATGAAAAATTCTTTTAATTCAATTTTCTCAATAATTTTCCTTTATCTCATATCATATAATACAATGAGAAGATGAAGAAAAATTCCTTGAATTATTGATAGCATTTTCATTGACTTCTGTTCAACTTTTGATGCTCAATTATGCATTTTTCTTTTGTATGGAGAAACTTTGAAGACAATTTTAAGCTATTTTGAGTCATATTTGAATTAAAAATTTTATATTGGCGTCTTTATATTGTTTCTAAGAATGTATTTGCATCATTCTTTATTCATTTCATTTGCATATACATGAAATGGTTTGTTTTTACATTTCATAAACTGTCCAGTAAAATTTAAATCATTGTTTTTGTTGTAACGTAGATGTCGCGCTATAATGGGATAAGTGAACCAATACATGAAGAAAAATTCCGTTTGGTCTCATTATTATTTCTGCTGGTGAGTATGCAAGAAGTGAATTGTAAAAATCAAGTTTCTGTCAGTGCGCGTGTGGTTCATTCGGAACCAAAACAGTTTCCTATCGAGGAAAACTGCTCGCGAGTCCCAGGAAGTTGAAGTTTCCATGAATTTCATGGAATTTTCAACTTTAAATGGGAAATTAAAAATTAAAAAACGTGGCGTCTATTTTTTCATTTTGAAAAAATAGTTTAATTCCTTTTAAAAGGAATTAAAAATAAAAAAAAAGCTTGACAGAAGCTTGATTAAATATACTGGCATCGAGTATCAGTCCTGAAAAGTGGAAAAAAGTGAAAAAAAAAAATGACAAAGTAAAAAACCAACAAAAAAAAAAAATGGCGCACCAACATCCAGGGAGCACCAACATCCAGTGAGAAAAAAAAAAGATGGTGAGTATGGAATTAATTTTAATCAATTTTTAATCTTTTTTTTAATCTTTTTTTTTAGAAAATAAAAATTATAAAAATTTACAGGTTCTTTTAATCGATGTAATTCCTTTTGTCCCTTCTGGACTTTCCACATATATCTTAAATCTTCTCCAATATGCCCTTCCTCTTTAAACCCTCCAATCCCCTTCAGGAAGATCATTTATTGATTTGATTCAAATCTTTTTCTAAATAAAAAAAACCTAAAAATGGAGTGAGCGGAAGCCGTGGCCTCAATTGGTTTTGAGGTTGAACATCGCTTTCGCGGAGATTTTGTTAAAATCTCTTCTAAGCTCCATCTTCGGAAGTTCTTTTTCAGATGCTTCACTCCGTATAACATCGCCTCCGGTGCTTCCCCTGATGGAACCCGGTTGTAGGCTAAGATAACTGCCAATGATGACGCAGAGTGAAGTTTCATAATTATAATACCAATAAAAATCATAAAAAGATAATAAAACCAACGTCATCAATCAACTTCATCAATCAACATTGAATTTTTTTTCTTTTTCAGTTCTAAATAAATGTAAAAAATGTAGAGAACATTGGGAAGCTTTACCAAAGTCGTTTTGTCGTTAATTTTTTTCAGTTTAATTTTTTCGGTCATCTTATTTTACTTTAAATTACTTTCAATTAAAGGAATGTGTTTCATCAGTTCCTTGAAAGTGATTTAAAGATTAATTTTTTTTCCTATCGTTAATTTTTTTCAGATGTAATTTTTTTCCGTTATCTCTATTTAATTTTTTTTTTTTTACTTTAACTTACTTTCAATTAAAGGAATGTGTTCATCAGTTCCTTGAAAGTGATTTAGAGATTAATTTTTTTTCCTATCGCGTTAATGACATAACGATTTTGGTATGGCATAACAATGTAAATTGAAATAAATTTCTATTTTTTCTCTGTCAAATGATTTTTATTTTAGATATTTAGTAACCATAAGATGTATTTGAATAAAGATTTTTATGATTTCGATTATTGTTTCTCTTTAGATATCCAAAAATTGACGAGAAAAAATTTACAACCATGGCACGCCGCAATAGTAAAATTGAAAATCGTTTTTTTCAAAACGGGGAAGAAGCTACAGCACCATCGCGAGGCAGAGGCCGAGGTCGTCCAAGACGACGTCAAGGACGACGTGGAGGTCAGGTGGCTGGGGGGATTTGATTAATGAAAATTTTGTTTTTTCACAGGTGATGAATGAAGTGGAGATGCCAGTGATGGAGCCCGTGGCAACAACATCACGTGGACGAGGAGGGCGACCCCCAAAACGAAGAGGCCGTGGTGGACGACGTGCAGCAGCGGGAATTGGACGTGCAGCAGCGGAGGAACCATGCACGTCAGCAACTGCAATAGCAAGAGATCGGGCAGCCATGGGACACCGACCTGCTTCACCAGGATCATCGTCATCGTCCGATGACATGCCTTTGATGGCAGCAACACGGGCAAAACGTGCCCGTGTCTCAAAACGCACCACAGCTTCTTACATCGCAAGCTGTGGAAGAAGCCATTGTCGCAGCATTTGGCACGGTTGCTAAGTAGGAAATAAATTATATAAGTGTAGTATATAAGGATAAGAATAGTTTATAAGTTGTATTAGTTTTTAAGTATGTAATAGCATTAAGTTAGGATTAAGGTGGTGGTGGGTAGATTTTAAGTTTGTATATATTGGTGGTGGGTAGTATATAAGTTTCCATGCGTATGTGCATGATGATTAATTAGAAATTAAGACATTTGTAAATGCATGTGCATATTAATAGACTTTAAGGATTAGTTAGTATATAAGAAATTTGTTAATAGAATTAGGAATTTAGAATTATATAATTGAAAAAAGAAATAATAGATGTATAGAATTAAGAATGTAAGAAATATATGTGAAAAGATATAGGTTTTTGTGGCAGTTTTCTTACTGCTTTTCCTATCAATAAAAAAAAATTATATTGAAACTGATTGGTTCTTTTTAATTAGTTTTCCTTTCAGGTATTTTTTTTTTTCAGATTTTTTTTTATTTTTCAGCTAGCATATATATACATTGGCAAATAATTTTCAAATAATTTTTTTTTCTATACGGATGGGGTTTTTATTATTTCATGGTCGCATAAGGTGCGACAAAATTTGCTCGATGATGGTAAATCAATTTATATGCCAAAAATTTATTTCATGGTCGCACAAGGTGCGACAAAATTACCTCGATGCCATCAATATCATCGGGCATCATCAACTTGATTGAAAAAAATTCTCTCTTTTACCAACACATACATACATTTTTCCTCTCTTTTCGTGTATATACACAGTCACCTATCGTAATGAGCTGAGTCTGTGACTCTTACATTTTGTCTTATATCTCAGCCATCTAACATCACATCTTCCTGTAACCTGTACCATCTTGGACTTCTATACATGGGGTACCTGGTAGTATCCTGTACTATTCCACTATAGATCTCATTCTACGGATTCTAGAATCCGATTTCTTCACTTTAGTATAACTTTTTTCATCCGATCATATATCTTTGATGCCGTTTTGTGCGCTATTAAATTCTCTATCGAATTGTATTTTTACTTTTCCCGGAAAATTTTCCATTTTCCCCAAACTAATACGCAAATGCGTTGAAAAACAGTTTTTTTAATTATTTGTTCAGCCAACATCAATATATCGTTTCGCAATGTATTACAGTGTTTTAGATCTCATTGATGCCGATTTTATTCCTGATAACTATTTATACTACAGATGTAAGGGAAAGCCGGAAAATTGAATTTTCCACCGATGAAAAAAAAACCGTCGCCATTGTTTCTTCACTTTAGTATAACTTTTTTCATCCGATCATATATCTTCGAGAACCGTTTCATGCGCTATTAAATTCTCTATCGAATTGCTATTTTACTTTCCCTGGAAAATGCTGCGTTTTCCTGAAACAGCTTGGGAAATGATTACAAAAATACAAAAAAAAACGGTTTTTCCACGTATTTGTGAAGCAAACATTAATTTATCATTTCGCAATGTACTACAACATTATCAGTGCCATTTTTCCCCATCGAATGATATGACACTCTCCATACCGCAAATGTAAGGGAAAGCCGTGAAAACGATTTTTCACGTTTTTGTGAAAAGAAAAAATTATGACTCATCGCCTGTTTTTTTCGATTTGTTTACATTTTTTCGACTTTTTTTTTTTGCAAATTTATCCATGAAATCTTTAACGTAATTAAACAAATGAGGTATTAATCGATCAGAAAAAAAATGCTCTATCGATTTAAAGTTATTCCAAGACATTTGAAACATTTTTCGGCGCGAAATTAAGATTTCTTTTTTTTTCCATATAAAGCGAGGGACGATCATAAAATCTGTTTTTTCATCTTCTCCTTATTATTATTTTTTTTTTTCATGTACTCCGTTCGCACGTCCCCAGCTTACGCTCTTTTTTTAAGTTAAATTTTTTTTCATTTTTTTTTAAAATTTCTCCGAGTCATGCTTGATGCGGATGACGTCATTCGAATTTATTACTATTTTAATTAAATAATTAATTATTTCTAAAACGTTACAGAATAATAAAATGCAATGTATGGCAATGTTGTAGAACTCATTGAGGCGCATCTGAATTTCTATATCCGTCTATACTAAAGTCGTAAGGAAAAGTCGGAAAATTGAGTTTTCTTCACAAAAAATACACTTTCTTAAAGATGTCATTTTAAAATTTCAAATTGCAAAATAATGAAATACAATGTATGGCAATGTTGTAGACTTCATTAAGACGGACAATAATTTCCACATCCGTCTATACTAAAGACGTAAGGAAAAGTCGGAAAATTGAGTTTTCTTTAAAAACACTTTTTTGAAGGTTTTGTTCAAAGAAGTTTAAAATAATGCAAAGTCATGTATGGCAATGTTGTAGACCTGATTGAGGCGAACAATAATTACGATATAAGTTTATACTACAGACCTAAGGAAAAGGGAGAAAATTGCGTTTTCTTAAGAAAAAAACACTTTCTTAAAGATTTCCTTTTAAAAATTTCAAATTGCAAAATAATGAAAAGTCATGTATGGCAATGTTTTAGATCTCATTGAGGCGCATCATCAACTTGATTGAAAAAAATTCTCTCTTTTACCATTTAATTTTGTTTTTAGTTACAGCGTAGTCTGCTATTCTCGCACTTGAGGCAGAGACTGTAGAATTTTCCTCGTATTCTTGTGGTTGCTCATTATCCCTGATTTCCTCTGAACCCGGGAAATGTGTACGGAGTAGAGTCGTTAGACTATCTCTAATGCTTATAGTTCGTGTTCCGTCGACTCTTTTGAATGAACCGATTTGTTTGGATGGTCCTTTTGAAAGTAACTTTAAAATGCGAGAGCAATCATCTGTATTCTCAATTTATTCACATTTCCTTTTCCAGGAGGAGATTTTTGCTTCTCATCTACTTCTGCTTGAAATACTCTTGCGTCATTTGCATTTCCTAGGATGTCGGGTACCCTATATTATATTCTCCATATTTTTTTTAAATTCATAACAATTTTATGTTGTATTAATTCACCTTCAAAATTAATAACGAATTTTTCTTGATAAAAACATATTTTATGGGATGATACCGAGGATAATTTGAGGGCTTTTTTGAGATTACAATTTCAATAAGGTGGATAATAAAATAAAAACCGCCTTCTTTTTATTTTACCTGATGCATAAACAGCTGCCATAATAATATTAAAATCGTTTGTATTTGACATACCTACAAAGTGTGGTGTCAATTTTCTCGGATTGTTTAAATATCTAAGTAAAATCAGGAAAGGGAAAATAAGTATCCTTCTCAGTTTTGTAGGAAATTAATGAATAAATTATATGTACAATATATCCGAAGTGCCATCGGTCCTTTAATCGATGTCGAACATAATTGGTTAAAGTATTAGTACATTCGTGAATCATAAGTCCAAAATATTAAAGTAAGTGCATAAAAGCACAGTAAAATTTTAACATTATGATTTAATATCGGTTCATACTATTATCTCGGTCAGTGTTTATCTGTTTATCGTAATCTGTTTATGTGGGACAATATAAAAAACAACTTAGGTAATGAAGCTTTATTAGCCAAAGGTGGTGTACCAACATCATTATTTTTTAAAGAAAGGGTTGACAAAGCAATGCAAAACTATAAAACCGTTCAGGTCGGGTAAACCTTCTTCGAACTAATCCCCATGTTGAACCAATTATTTTTTTTTATTTATAGCCTGTAATAATCTCGAAGACAATTCAAAATTTGTCAGTAGCAATCAACAGCATCAACTTATGGAGCGACTCGATGATCGTTCTTCATTGGATAACAAATTCAAGCAAAACTTCAAACATTTGTTGGAAACCGAGTAGCTACAATCCAGAAATTAACTCATGAATTCACCTGGAGACACATCAGAGGAGAAGAAAATCCTGCAGACATCATCTCGCGAGGGCTCAAACCGAACGAACTTGAACTATATCACATCTGGTGGAACGGTCCGTCATTCTTTCAACTCCCTGAAACACAATGGCCAGAAACAATTATGACAGTTTCGTCTGATGATCCTGAAATCATGACTGAAACAAAGAAACCACCATTCCTAATGACATGTTCGAGCACATTCAAAATAGCTTCAGCAACACTCGCACTCTCATCAACGTTATGGCTTTCGTTAAGAGGTTCATAAACAATGCCCGAAAGAAGAGAACCGAAAGAGAAGAGTCACAAGCAAGCATCATCCAAATCATTCAGAAGCAACTTTTTCCTGATGAATACACTGCACTCAAGCAAACTCAACATTCGTCTGATGATACACCAAAAACAATATTCCCAAGAGATCGCCTGTTCGGTCATTAGCTCTATTCATCGATGGCAGCGAAATCATACGTGTAGGAGGAAGACTCACACATTGTCCTGAAATGAGTTTTGAGCAGAAACATCCAATCATTGTGCCTCAATGTACCTTCACGACAACTATCATCAGAGAGTTGCATCATCAACATCTCCATTCAGGCCCTACTATGCTTTTGTCAATCATTCGACAGCACTTCTGGCCACTCAAAGCTATATCAACGAGCTTGACACACAATTGTCACACTTGCTTTAAAGTTAAACCTCGTACTAGTCCTCAAATGATGAGCGATTTGCCAGAAGCTCGAGTGAAATTAACAAGACCATTCGTGAATACAGCAGTTGAGTGCGCAGGCTTCTACACAATTCGCCCTGGAACAACAAGAAACGCACCTCACACAAAATGTTATATTCCACTTTTCAAGTGTATGTGCACTGGAGCCATTCATCTGGAACTGGTTTCAGATCTTACAGCCAAGCTTTGGATCGATTTGCATCACAAAGAGGAAAACCTTCAACAATATTCAGTGACAACGGAACTTGCTTCCATGGAGCCGACATGGAATTTAGTAAGGTATTTTCTACACTCGACAAAACTATGCAACAATATTGCATCGAACAAGCAATCAAATGGCAATACACAAATATACCATCGCATGCAGGCAGGCGGAATTTACGAAAGCGGCATTATAAACATGAAACACCATTTGGAAAGAGTCATGACAACAGTGTACACGTTCGAACAATTTGTGATCATATTGTGCAAGGTCGAAGCTGTACTCAATTCTCGACCATTAACGCCATTAAGTGATGACCCAACAGATATTCGAGTTCTAACATTTCAGCCCCACAACGCGATGTGCGAGAAACTCCACCAAACCGTCTGAAAGCATGGGAAGGTTTACAACAAATTCAACAGCAATTTTGGCACAGCTGGTACCATGATTATTTGCATCAACTTCAACAACGACCGCAAGACTTTCAAGTCATTCACCACTACAACATTGGTCAGATGGTTCTATTAAAGGATGAAAATCTTCGACCGATGAAGTGGCTCATGGGAAGAATTATCAAAACATTCCCTTCGAAGCATGACCACATTGGTAGAAACGTACGAGTGGTCACTCAACATGGTGAAAAGTACAGATATGTCAAGTAATTGCGTTTCCTCCCAATGGATGACAACAGCAACGTGCAGAAATCATCATTTCGTCCCGGGCAGTGTGTTCCTGACGGAATTTGAATTGGACCAGCAACTTATTTAATTCATTCTTGTACATAATATTTTCAACAGTCTCATTAATTTCAAAACATTCTCGAAACATCAGCTAGGTAGTATTAGGCCTCTCAGGCACCAATCCATACAAAACTTTATAAAACTGTCAGTCTTGCAGTCAGTCAGTATCGCAGACAGATCACACGTGCAATATTACACTCTTACAAAGCAAAGTGCACGCTGTTAACTAAAGGCATTTGAAGCTTCTCTTGTTGGTGACTTCCGGTCCACAAGAGCCACGTAATCATTTAGGAGTTGCCGCCACACGGCATCGCACAATCTAGTTGGGACTTCCGGTCCACTAAAACATTTCGTTAAAGCTCAAAAGTTTGCACATTGTTGAAGAAAACAGCGGTTAAAGCAGTCTTGGTCGGTTACTTCCAGTACGACAAGACACGACAGGTGAATTTCATAACATGGCGTCATATTGCACAAATGAAACTGATTCATTTCTAGTTTAAGGCGTTATCTAGAACGTATCAAATCAATCATAAAACGTAATCATAGTGGGCTCTCAGTAACATTCGCCATAGTTAGACACACGAGTTAGAATAGGTAAAACACAATTCTCATTATTGTATACAAATTTCTAACCTCAATCATTCATAGGCTTGTGGCGTTTGTGGCATTTGCTATATGTGTATTGGCAGATGTTTATCGGTATTGTGTATGTAACCTTACTGAAACATTGAAAGGAGAATAAAAGCATTGTTACAATTTGGAAGAAGCGTTCGACTTGTTGATGTGATAAAGAAATCATCCTATGCAATATACAGTCCACTTTGAAAACATCCGTCACAACGGGAAGTCACACCAACACTTCTTATGTTACGTAACCTCACTTTTATATTATTAGACAAAAACATTTTAAACAATTTATATTTAATTTTAATTATTAAGCAAAATATTTTTAAGAAATAACAGTAAAATCAGTTTTGGTTTAAACAGTAACAGTAAAACAGCTGTTAGAAACCCTAGCGATGAGCAAAGAACGCTCGCAGTGGTGTCGGAGTTTCCAAGATGAAGATCTAAAGCTTATCATTGATGAAAATCCGGTAAATAAAGTTTCTTGTAACAAAATTTTATGTAATCTTTCATTCGCATCAGATTGGCAGATAACATTTGATAAAAATAATAAAATATAGTTCAAATCAGGAGCGATTGATTTTAATTTGACAAAGAATACCATTTTATTTATTAATGGAAAATTTGGTCTGAAATAAATTTAAGAAAATAAATGACTATATTTAAATTCAATCACTCAACAGCGATTGTGTGCAGTTGATTGTAAGGCATGATCATAAATAGCAGCAATTTGGAATTCGGTATGATAAGAATTGCATTCGATGATAAGAAATTCGATAAATTATTTCCATGTTTATTTCAGAGAAATAAATAGATTTCAAGACAAAGTAATTTTAGTTCATTTTACGATATTGGTTCATATCCTCAAATAACATTCTTTTTATCAGCCGACGCCGAAATGCAGGGCACTTAGAGAGATAGTTGGGTAGCTGATTACACAGCCTCGACTCAACTCAATAGATGGCAGTATGGCACTTCGACTCGCGAAGATCTATTGTACATCCTAATTACCCTAAACTTAAAGGGTGTCTGTAAACTCTGGTATATCTAAGTCTTTCATGAAATTGAGTAACTTTTGTATTCTAACTTTGTGGACATGGTTAATGTCCAAATTGCTATTGCTGAAGTACTTTTTTTGCTTTAATTCAAGGATTTACAATTGCAGAGAATGTGCTCAATCGTTTCGTTTGCCTCATGTGCAGAATCTGCAATTAGGATTTGTTGCAATTGTATCTTCATGTCAAACAGATGATACCGCAGGCGACAGTGGCCTGTTGGTATGCCTGTCAGTATATTTAGGTTTCGTCGATTCACAGTGAGGGCATCCTCAGTGCGTTTTCCATCAGTCTTGATAAAATTTTTTAAAATCCTTTCCTTGAAATCCTTTCTTCACCCAGTGTGCTACTTTTTCCTTTGTGAATGACTCATTCCTAACGTAAGGGCCGCCTCCGCCATACGGGGCCCTTTATTGCAAGTTCGTCTGTTATTATTCAGGGATCATCCGGGATCCACATTGTTGAATAAATCAACGGATTTTTTCTAAATTTATATTCAGTTTAAAGCCCCTTAGACAAATTCACGCAAGAATCCGTCCCTTGTTTTTTCATGTTTTTTGGACAAGAGATCGAAAATCAATTTGGGTAAAATTTAATTACTTTGACACATTTCTGTTTGCTTAAGATAATGTTTTATGCTTACTGTTATAATTAGGCATAGAAAGAGTATCAAGTTTGAGTTCTAAACGTCAAAGGGAAAAGCAAAATCCCAAAATAAGAAAAGCCATCGATAAATGGTAAATTAGATTAATTCAAGCACTTTGCATTTTTTTTTCTTTCTTCGTTTCTTTTCTAATGCTTTATGCATCTACATATGTTTAAACTCAAAACGACAATAAATTGGCAGGTTAGACGAACAAGCAAACTTCAAGATTTTAACACATTTTTTGCAAGACAAACCAAGTTTTCTACTATACAGCCCACTCGCCGTTGGCTCAGCTTACGCCAACATTTTTTCTGGATATCATGGATATCTGGAATCACATCGCATTCAGAAGAAATTCGATATCATCGGTTGGATATCGTCAATTTAAAGGTTAGGTACATTACATGCCAATCCAAAGAACACCTCCAAGATCGACTGCATCGAGGACGGTTACATCAGATAACATGGCTGGAGTTGATCCTGTTATCCTGAAGCGTCAACGTGCTGCTCAATTGGGAAATCTGACACGCGTTGAAACGTTTATGAACGCACTTGTAGCACTTGTAGGCTAAGATCGCTAACAATGAATTCGTTAACATTTCTGAACTCGAAGCTCGGTTGGATAAACTCGACATTTATTGGGCATCTTTCCAAAGTCTGATCGATCAAGCTCTGATGGTCGTAGAAGATGTTACGATTCTTGAGCCTGAAATCGAAGTATATGACGCTAAATATTATGCTGTTCGGTCAAACCTTAAAGACACAATCAGTTCTCTCAAGCCAGTACCAACACAATCAGTAGGCGGTGGTGAAAATATTCAAGCAAATCTTCTCGATATGTCAATCGCAGCGATGCAAGCTACGAAACCATTGATCAAGCTTCCACCAATTCAACTGCCTGATTTCAACGGGGCACCTGATAGATGGATACCATACAGAGATATTTTCAAATCAATGATACACGATAACAAAGCTTTACCATCTGTGCAGAAATTCTATTACCTCAAGAATTCTATCAAGGATTTGTTACGTCCGAATTTGCTGACTGGAATTACTGAATCCGAAAATGCTTATGATGATGCCTGGAAGAAGGTCAATGACACTTATGACGATAAGCGCGACATTGCCAACCGTCATTTCAACAACATCTTAACAGCGAAGAAAATCTCACCAGAAAGTTTTAATGACATCAACAATTTAGTCGCGACATTTTCCAACAATGTCACTGCACTGCAGAAATTGATGCCAGCCGAAGATTTATTTAGTTCTTTGATGGCACATCAAGCAATTCATCGTCTTGACAACGCAACAAGAATTCTCTGGGAAACGGAGAACACGAAAGAAATTCCATTGTGGAATGACCTTGAACAGTTTCTGATAAAACGAGCAAAGGTTTTAGAAGTCATTCCTGCAGCTAAGGGTTCAGCTCAAAAGCCAGTAACAACAATCAAGCCATTAGCAGCGTTTAAGCAATTCTCATCTACGCAGCCTACAAGTTCGTATGTTTCAAAAGAGCACCACATACGAAATTGTCCTTTGTGTGAATCTGAACACGTCATTTACAAATGCTCTAAATTTCTTAGTTTCGACATCTCAAGTCGACAAGATGTGGCAAAAAAGAATAACCTTTGTTTCAACTGTTTGAAGCTACACTATGTACGTGATTGCACAAGTACGTCACGTTGCCTGAGATGCCAGAAGAAGCATCACACGTTATTGCATAACGACTTGTCAGCTGATGATAAAGTAATTCTATCAAATCATCATGATAATGATTCGAACGTGAATCCGTCGTCATCGTCAGCACAATCAAAGGTTCCATTCACAAAGTCACCGTTCATTTCAAAAGCTTGTACAAGTCAAGCTTATGTCAAAACAATTCTTCTATCAACGGCTATCATCCTTATCAAAGACTCGCACGGAAATTGGCACAAAGTGAGAGCTCTGTTGGATAACGGATCACAATCGAATTTGATGACAATCTCAACATCAAATGCATTACATCTACAAAGAGAAAAGGTTTTCATCGATCTTACTGGAATAGGTGACAGCAGCTCAGTGTTACACCAATTCCGATTATGAAACAGAAATTGATTTCCTGCTTATGCCAAAGATAACAGGAATAACTCCATATGCTCAAGTGGATATTGGAAAGCTTGGAATCCCATTCGATAGTGTTCTTGCGGATCCAACATTCTATGTTCCCGGTAATATTGATGTGCTTATCGGCGTGGAATATTTCTTTCAACTATTAACCGAAGGAAGAATTCAATTGCCCAGTGGTCCTATTATGCAAAATACGGTTTTCGGATGGATCATTGGTGGCAAGCTGGAAGAAATCAGCTCAACTCAAAGATTGTGCAACGTCAATACTCTAAGTAATCTTCAGAATGCAATGGAAAGGTTCTGGAAACTAGAGGATTACAAGCTAGGAACAAGATTTATCACCCCAGAAGAAGCGCATTGTGAAGAAACATTCGTTCAAACTCATCAACGAGACAAATTTGGAAGATTTGCGATTGAAATGCCACTTAAAAGCAATTATCATCAATTGGCAAACAATTTCTATCAAGCTCGCAAGCAATTCCTCACTAACGAGAAGAATCTGATGAAGAATCCGGAATTGAAGAAACAATATTGCGATTTCATGAATGAGTACAAAGAGATGAATCACATGGAACAGGTGGACTTGTCGCCTAATGATCCATCAGATACAATTTTCTATTTACCGCATCATGCCGTGTTACGTCCTGAGAGTAGCACAACAAAGTGTAGAGTGGTGTTCAACGCATCTTCGAAAACGCGCTCTGGTCTATCCCTCAATAATGTTCCGTGTGTCGGACCGACAATACAAACTGGAATTTTTGAACAGCTGTTACAATTTCGACAGCATACCATTGTGATCAAAGCCGATATCGAAAAAATGTATCGTCAAATTGAGGTATTTCCATATCAACGGAAATTGCAACGAATCATTTGGCGAGACAATCAGCAAGACAGCCTGAAGATATTTGAGCTCAAAACAGTCACTTACGGCACCTCGTCTGCGTCATTTATTGCCACACGATGTCTGAAGCAGCTTGCAATTGAACAACGAGAAAAGGATCCAGTTGTTGCGAGAAATATTGAAGAAAGATTCTCGATGGATGATCTAATAACTGGTGGTGAAAGTCTCGAAGAAGTCTGTCTGCTAAAAGAACGCATCGATAAAGTTATAAGCTCAGCTCAAATGAAATTACGTAAGTGGAATTCAAACTGTACTAATTTTATAGAATCGATTGTAGCCGATGATCGTGAAGAAGAAACCCTCATTAAGGTTCTGGGAATCAAATGGGACACACAGTCTGATGAAATTCTATTTGTCGTTAAACCCATTGACACATCGGTGATGACAAAGCGCAAGGTTCTTTCTGAAATTGCTAAAATCTATGATCCAGATGGCCTCCTTGGTTCGGTTCTGTTCAAATTGAAATGTTTTATGAAACGGCTCTGGCAAATGAACGTAACTTGGGACTGCAAATTGTCAGACGAAATAGCTGCCGAATGGTGTAGTATCGCACAATCGATGACTGAGGTAAACAAGATTAGAATCCCACGTCAAGCTCTTATCAGTTCGTTTATCGTTGTTCGCATCGTCGCATTCTCCGATGCATCCATGCTTGGATTTGGCGCGAATGTTTATTTATGCTCTGAAGCAGCTGATGGACACATCGTCAGTCGATTGCTGTGCGCCAAATCTAGGGTCGCACCATCAGAAGTAAAAACTTTAGCTCGCTTGGAACTGTGCGGAGCAGTTCTGATGGCTGAATTGGTAGACAGAGTCAAGAAATCCTTGTCATTTCAATTTGCGAAAATAACATGCATGATTGACTCCACAATTGCTCTCAGCTGGTTAAAGCAATCTCCGTGTCAATTACAAACATTTATTGCGAATCGAGTAGCAAGCATTCAAGAATTATGTCCTGACACAAACTGGCGACATGTCCGAAGTGAAATGAACCCAGCTGATTATATTTCTCGTGGTCTAATGCCTATCGACATCATCAACAACGATATGTGGTGGAACGGACCAGATTTTATTACACAACCAGAAGACGAATGGCCAAGATCCATTGTCAGCATCGATCCTGATGATCCAATTTACAAAGGAGGTTTCAAGAAAGTTACAACATTGCTAGTGAAAACAGAGCACAATCCATTCATTGCTATGATGGAAAATTCAAGTTCAACATATCTGATTAAGCGTAAAATTGGCTATGTGACAAGATTCATCCATAATATGAGAGCTCACAAGAAGCATCAAGAGAAACGATCTGGTCGAATCGAAACAGCTGATTTGCAAGATGCTGAACGAATTATTGCCAGATTATATCAGCAGAAGCATTTCAAAGATGAGTATAACTGCCTATCTAATCAAAAACCAATCGCTCGAGGCTCTTGCCTCAAGAATCTTGATCCATTTTTAGATTCTCAAGGGCTCATCCGAGTCGTTGGAAGATTACGCAATGCATTATCGTTAGATGAAGATCAAAAACATCAAATTGTATTGCCTAAATGCTATTTTGCTCGAATTATCATTCGTGAAACGCATCAGCTCCATCTTCATGCTGGACAACAAGCAACACGACAACTCATTCTCATGAAATATTGGCCATTAAGTGCGAAGCAGATGATCAAAAAGGAACTACATTTTTGCGTCAGATGTTTCCGAGCTCGCCCAATCACAGTCGAGCAATTCATGGGTCAGCAGCCCAAAGTCCGAGTGTCAGAATCATTGCCATTTCAAAATTGTGGCATGGATTTTGCTGGTCCGATAAACATCAAGTTATCAGCCACACGAAGAGCAAAGACAGCGAAAGCGTACATCATACTGTTCGTTTGCATGGCCACAAAAGCAGTTCATATGGATGTGGTCACTGATCTGACAACAAAATGTTTCTTAGCGGCTTTGGATCGATTCGTGTCACGTCGAGGTTTACCCGCGAATTTTTACATGGACAACGGTGGTACATTCATCGGTGCTCGTAATCACATGTCAGAATTTTACGAGTTTCTGAAGGCACAAGACACCATAAATTCTATTGACCATTACACCAATCAGCGCGAATGCAACTGGAAATTCATTCCGCCTCGAGCGCCACACTTTGGTGGTTTGTGGGAATCTGCTGTGAAGAGCGCAAAATATCATATGAAGAGAATCGTGAAAGACGCACTGTTAACGTATGAAGAGTTAACAACCTTATTTTGTCGTATCGAAGCTGTTCTCAATTCACGTCCATTGACAGCAATCAGTAATGATCCTAACGATTTGTCGGCTCTTACGCCCGGTCATTTTCTTATTGGACGCCCGTTGGTTGCAAAACCAGAAATTGATCTCACTGAGGAAAAACCCAACCGTCTGGAACGATGGGACCGCATACAGCAAATGCAACAACATTTCTGGAAAAGATGGCATAATGAATATTTGAATTTGTTCCAAGTTCGAGCTAAGAATTTCAAAGAAAAAGTTCAAGTGAAAGATGGTTCCCTAGTTGTTTTGAAGGAAGACAATTTAGCTCCTCTACATTGGCCACTTGGTCGCATCATCAGTAGTCATCCCGGAAGCGATGGTATTGTTCGTGTAGATGAAGTTAGAACACCTAAAGGAATCTACAATCGCCCTGTAACCAAGATTGCGTTATTGTCCGTTGGGAATGAACCATTTCCGGTGGCCCAATATGTTGAATAAATCAACGGATTTTTTCTAAATTTATATTCAGTTTAAAGCCCCTTAGACAAATTCACGCAAGAATCCGTCCCTTGTTTTTTCATGTTTTTTGGACAAGAGATCGAAAATCAATTTGGGTAAAATTTAATTACTTTGACACATTTCTGTTTGCTTAAGATAATGTTTTATGCTTACTGTTATAATTAGGCATAGAAAGAGTATCAAGTTTGAGTTCTAAACGTCAAAGGGAAAAGCAAATTCCCAAAATAAGAAAAGCCATCGATAAATGGTAACTTAGATTAATTCAAGCACTTTGCATCATAACTAATAGCACAAAATGTTCTAGGTTTTTTTTTTCTTTCTTCGTTTCTTTTCTAATGATTTATGCATCTACATATGTTTAAACTCAAAACGACAATAAATTGGAAGGTTAGACGAACAAGCAAACTTCAAGATTTTAACACATTTTTTGCAAGACAAACCAAGTTTTCTACTATACAGTCCACTCGCCGTTGGCTCAGCTTACGCCAACACACATGAGCACAACTTGGTTTCGTACCGATCTCTTTTAGATTCTTTAGGCAGTTGAGCACGGTTTTACCTTTTGTCTTAGTTGAGTAAAGAACTTTCAGTGGTGGTTGACTGTCACTTAGTATGTATATCTCTTCGACCAAATAAAGCAGTCTATACATTTCTGAGCATTTACATTTCTGAGCATTTTACATTCAGTCTCATCTAGATAGATAGATAGAAATTTTAGGGCGACTGCGTAAGCAGTCGATGGCACTGCGATCCGGAGTTCTGTTGTACCTACCTTACTCCCTATAGGGTTTCTGTAAATTCTTCTATTTTCAGATCTTTAATGAAATTTAGTAGTTTTTGTGGCTTTGTTTGATACCCATGTTTGTATCTTTGAAGTGTTTGACGCGTGTTGCATTTAATGATTTGCATTCACAGAGTATATGTTCTACTGTTTCATTTGAGTCATTGCAGAATCTGTATTTTGGATTTTTTACCAAATTCATATTGAACAGGTGGTAGCGCAGCCGGCAATGGCCTGTTAGTAAACCTGTCAAAATGCCGAGATTTCTTCGGTTCATTATTGATTATTTCTTTAGTTCGTTTTTCAATGACAGCTCTTATGAACAGTTTTGAGATTCTCATTTCTTTCTGTTCTTTCCATTGTTTTAAGCGTTCTTTCTTTATCCAGTAGGTCACTTTTTCTTTTATAATGGACTCATTTACTGGAAGGTTTACGTCTGTTTCTTCCAGGCTATCCGCTGTTACGTTGCCTACAAATTCGCGGTGTCCCGGTATCCACATAAGTTTAACCTTATTTTTTGTACCGAGTACCTTCAGTTTTTGCAGGCAATTGTGAACCGTTTTACTTTTTATCTTTGCTGACTTAGTGCTTTTAGGGCTGCTTGACTGTCACTTAGTATAAAGATTTCTTTCAAATTAGGGGACCGGTCTAAGCTTTCTTGTACACAGCGTTCAATTGCATAGACTTCTGCCTGGAATACACTTGTGTTGTTGTCGAGTTTTATCGAGATGTTCACTCTTGGGTTTTCACAGTGTATTCCTGCTCCTGTTCCTTTTTCATTCTTAGAGGCATCTGAGAACCAGATGACCGATTCTTTTTTGAAGTTTACTGTTTCGGTCGTGAGTTCTTCGCGATTTTTGATTATCACTTTGAACTCGGGGTCAAAACAGTATCGTATAGTTAATTTGTCCGACGTATTTCCGTTTATCATTTCTTCTTCTAGAAATTTGTTAACAAGAGTATGCTTGTCTTTGCCCATCCACATGTTTGTGGAGGCAAGTCGTGAGGCTGCTAATCGAGCTGATGCCTCCAACACAATGTGCAGTGGGGGTAGCTCAAGCAATATGTTTAGAGCTGCAATGGTGAACTTTTCATCGCACCTGTGATGGCTAATTCCGCCATTCTTTGCAAGCTTCCTAATTTTATTTTTGCGGATATTGTTTCCGTTTTTCTCCTGCATATTTAGGACCCGTAAGTGATTCTTGGTAATATGACTTGAGAGCAAACCCATAAGAGCATCTTTGGTTTTTGATGTTGCGTCTTGTGAATGGAATTAGTGTTGATTTGTTTGGATTAATGGAAAGTCCTGTATCCGTACACCATTTTTCTGTTATTCTTAATGCTTTCTACATTATACTTTTGACTGTGGAGTTGCACATTCCTGTTACGAAGATGACAATGTCATCTGCGTAGCCCTGTGCGTATATACCTCCAGCTTTGTTTAGTTTGTCTATCAAGTCATTTACCACGAGGCACCATAGTAGGGGGCTTGAGCATCCGCCCTGCGGGCAGCCTCTTGTGGTTTTAATGCTGATACTGATTCCCTCCAGCCCTGGTGACTTGTAAGGTTTGAACGAATTTATAGTCCATTTAATTTTGTTTTTAGTTACAGCGTAGTCTGCTATTCTCACACTTGAGGCAGAGACTGTAGAATTTTCCTCGTCTTCTTGTGGTTGCTCATTATCCCTCATTTCCTCTGAACCCGGGAAATGTGTACGGAGTAGAGTCGTTAGACTATCTCTAATGCTTATAGTTCGTGTTCCGTCGACTCTTTTGAATGAACCGATTTGTTTGGATGGTCCTTTTGAAAGTAACTTTAAAATGCGAGAGCAATCATCTGTATTCTCAATTTCTTCACATTTCCTTTTCCAGGAGGAGATTTTTGCTTCTCATCTTCTTCTGCTTGAAATACTCTTGCGTCATTTGAATTTTCTAGGATGTCGGGTACCCTACATTATATTCTCCATATTTTTTTTAAATTCATAACAATTTTATGTTGTCTTTATTCACCTTTAAAAGTTAATAACGAATTTTTCTTGATAAAAACATATTTTATGGGATGATACCGAGGATAATTTGAGGGCTTTTTTGAGATTTCAATTTCAATGAGGTGGATAAGAAAATAAAAACCGCCTTCTTTTTATTTTACCTGATGCATAAACAGCTGCCATAATAATATTAAAATCGTTTGTATTTGACATACCTACAAAGTGTGGGGTCAATTTTCTCGGATTGCTTAAATATCTAAGTAAAATCAGGAAAGGGAAAATAAGTATCCTTCTCAGTTTTGTAGAAAATTAATGAATAAATTGTATATCCGAAGTGCCATCGGTCCTTTAATCAGCCGCCCAAAATATCTATAAATTTATGACGATGTCGAACATAATTGGTTAAAGTATTAGTACATTCGTGAATCATAAGTCTAAAATATTAAAGTAAGTGTATAAAAGCACAGTAAAATTTTAACATTATGATTTAATGTCGGTTCATACTATTATCTCGGTCAGTGTTTATCTGTTTATCGTAATCTGTTTATGTGGGACAATATAAAAAACAACTTAGGTAATGAAGCTTTATTAGCCAAAGGTGGTGTACCATATAAAACCGTTCAGGTTTACCCGAAGCTTCTTCGAACTAATCCCCAAGTTGAACCAATAATTTTTTTTTATTTATAGCCTGTAATCATCTCAGTATTGAGAAAAAGGCAACTCGTCCAGAACGTTGATAAAATGCAAAAATCCGAAAACCAAAGGTTTTGGGTGACGGGGAAAAAATTTGCATTTTTCTTAGAAATTTCAGTTCAGATGTGCCTGTACATCTTGATCGATGTTTCTCTTCCTAGGGTGGATCTTCCGCTTTTGGTACCACGAATAGTTCTGCAAATTATTTGCGTTTGTCTTTTAGTTTCGTGGAGATCCATGCCATGTTTCAACGGCGAATCAGTCCTTTGCTGTGGATTTTCTTTCACGTCGTGAATGATTGCTTCTCTTTTAGTTACCTCCCCTCGTAATTTTTCCTAGCCTTTGCTTGATATGATATTCAGGACTGAACCAGAGTCGATCGGCATGCTTATTGGCGTTGAGTAACCGATAGAAATGCCAAATGATTCATCCTGGATCTTTTCTTCCACCTCGTATATTTGCCTGATCGGTCGTGGCTCTGGACATTCTGCTAAAATGGCCCACGGCTTTGCATTGAATTCAAATTTTTTTTCCGAGCCGGGCATTTGCCTGCCTTGTGATCCTGACTCGGAAATCCACAGCGTCCACATTTTATCAGGTTGTCGATGTTGTTTCACCGTGTTCTTTTATTCCGTTGGTATCGAATTTTATCTCCATGATTTTGCTGGGAAGATTGTCGAGGGACGAATAAAGGTTTTCCCCTATCGCCAAAGTTGTTGCTTCCTTGCATATTGACGTAGTTGTTTATCGTAATCCAGAATGCTGACAGTCTCACATCCACTGAGGAGTCCGTCATTTTTCGAAAATCTCCAGTTCTCCAGTCCTAATTTTAATTCTTTGTAAAAGGGAAAGTCACCCGGCATTGAATCCACATTAGGAAATAGATTGCATTCATCGATAATTTCGCTCTGTTAGGTTTTCGACCAATTCACAAGCAATTTCGAATTGGCAATGTCATTTCTTCCATTTGCCGGTTGGCTTTATGTTTGTTGGAAATGGGTCGCTAAGTGGGAATCGATCGACAGTTCTACGAAGCTTAATTTTTTAAATTTTTGCAATATATATCACCGATCGATCGTTACTTAAAAAATTTCGCGAGATTATATCGACTGCTTTACGCCTATCGCTAAATGGCGAGCTGTTTGCATTTTAAAGGAATTATCAATGGCGCTATTCTTGATATTTAATATCAGGTACACCTGGTTTAATATGTACTGAACTGAAGATTTCGCTTTCATCATTTACTGATCCCGAAGTTTGATTTGCACATTTCTTTGTAGTTTCCAGAACATTTTCTAAAAAAAATTATAACTGATTGCCTTTTATTATTTTGCGACAAAAATAGACCGCAATCATTTATGAAAAATGAAAAAGTTAAAAAAATATTAAAAAAAAAGTTAAAAAAGAAAAATTAGAAAGTAATATCTAGATTATTGACCTATATAGACATACAAGCGAATTTTACAATAATTTCCTGAACTACATAGCCGACCCAAAAATGAAAAATTTCTAAATTGTTTTAGCTTCTTATCAGTTATTTTTATCGTTGTCGCGTTTCTCGAAAATTGGCATCAGTGACAAATTAAAAAAAAAAAATTGTTCGCTAAATTGAGTCATTTCTTTGCTTGCTTTTCATTTATCACCATTATACTTATGATAAGAAAAACGAAATCGTCGCAATTGATAATGAACCAAACAAGTTAAATAGTCACTTGGCTTCATATTTAATAATTATTCGTCTAATTGGAAATGAAAAATAATTTTAATAATTTTAAGATCTGATTATCGTTAGTAGACACCATCACAGACTAATTAGACAAAGGCTTATTCAGCACGATCATTTATTTTATAAAATTGTTTTTGTTTTCTTATAACGAAGCTTATTGTGCGACATTTCATGAACAAAGAGTTATTTTTCGGTCACAATGACAAAACATTTCTATCGGCACCCATCATGGTATTATTTATTATGCTGGCACAATTAAGAATTCACAGTCACAAAAATAACATATTCTATACGATACGCATAAAAATATTGCGATTGGGGTCATTGAAAAAGCATCTTGAGAGCTGGTGCGTGTTTCCTTTTTATCCAGTTCTCCCGTATGGTGAACGTAGTTAATGCTCTATGAACATTTTGGAGCCTGTTTGTGCAATAAGTGTTCGTTTTAGTCTGCCTTGACCGTGTTTGTACAGACAGTTCGTGAAGCATGTTGTGGAAGAATTGCATTCCTTTAGTAGTCTGAATTGTCCAAATGTGATACTCAATTCTGTTCGTGAAATGAACGTGGAAATTTAATTGACAATTATGATGTGCAAACTGAAAACTGTGCAACTTTAAATGAGTGTAAATCAATCAATATTTATTTGAACATCAAAAATTGCATTTGGGAAAAGTGTGAACATCCAGAAAAGTGAGAAAAAGTTATTATCACAAAATTAAGAGTGAAGATGCTAATATGCCCCAGCTCTTATGCTCATTATTAAAATCAAAATGATGTAAATATGGTAAATGAAACGCTTCGGTGGGATTCCCCCTGAAACAATTCTCCAGGAAAAATTTAAAGAAAAACGAGGAAAATAGAAAATAAAACCTCCGCAGAAACAAAGATAAGAATATCTACTACGCCAACAGCTTGAAGTATAAACCCTCAACAAGCTTTTAAAAAAAAAAAAAAAATAGGGCACAAAATGGCGTCTCCTTCGGGTTTAAAGTCCCATCTACAGAAAGTAGTAAAAGATAAAGAGAAACTCGAAATGACATCACAGATGGCAAATCGTGGATTCTTTCAAAGCCAATTGGACAAAATTCTCAAACAACACTTATCCAACACTCGAAAACAAGTTGAAAATTTTACTCATGCTATAATAAAGCGGCAAACGAATCGATTCCTAAAACGGATCTAAAGTAAAGAAAAGGAAACTCCCTTGTGGAACGATGAAATGGGTCACGGATAAAAGAAAAGTATCGATTACTTAGAATTTACAAAGTTACATTCGCGACTGTTGACCGTCTAAATTACAAGAAAAAAGACTGTGAGTTAAAGTGCTTATATTTGAAGCAAAAAGAAATTGTTGCATAAATACACTTCTTCAATTACATCGAACATCCTCGAGGGAAATTTTCCAGAAAGTACGACAGCTTAACGGCATAAACAAACAATAAAATCAAAATCATAAAACCCCAGCGCCTCGTGTCCGAACCTAATTAATTTGCAACTTAATTGCAGATCATTATGCCAACGTAAGTAGTGACTCAAATTACGAAAACGAATTCCTAACTACAAAATCCACCACGACAATATTGCCTTACTTCTCCCGGAGGACAATAATCAAGAAGAATACAATTTTCCTTTTAACATGTTTGAGCTGAAATATGCCATCACAGAATGTACAAATCAGTAAGAATGTTGAGCTGGCCCTGATAATATAAAATATAATTCTTAAAAAATCTGAACGAGTAGGCTTTCTTTTTATTTGACATATACAATAGAGTTTGGAGGGAAAGGGTCTTTCCCAATTCTTGGAGAAATCGTATGCTATTTCCGATTCAAAAACAGGAAAAGACACAACTTTGGCCACAAACACAAGGCCTATAAATCTCACAAGCTGTGTATGCAAATTATTGGAAAGGATAATAAATAAGATTAAGGTGGTACATGGAAAGAATAACCTTCTAAACAACTCGCAATCAGCTTTAGACAAAACAATCGACGACGACAATTTAGCATACTTAGAAAACTACATTACAACATCTTTCGCCAAAAACCAATTTACTAAATATAGCAATTTTCTTTGACCTAGAAAAGCCTACGATATTACTTGGAGAAGATTCGTGATAGAATCATGATAGAACTAGGAATCAAAGGAAACCTGTTGCATTTTATCCAGAATCTAATGAAGATACAGAATTTCAAGTTAAAATAGGTTGCGTGACATCGGATCCTAGAAAACAATGATGATGTAACGATAATAAAATGTTTGCAGCCATAGGAACAGAAGTAGAATATATCTTTTTTGCTGACGACCTTGCGATTTCCTCTCTCACAAAAACTTAGAACGGCTTCAAATATTCTACAAAATGTCCTAAACAGAATATCAATATGGTGCAAAAAAGTGGGTTCAAATTTAGCAAAAAAAAAAGTGTAGCGATGCTCTTTACACGGAAAAAGAAAATATATGTATGCCTAACTTAGTTTTCAATAACATGAAACAAAAGTACGTAGAACAATAAAGTAGACAAAGTTACAATTTTTAGGACAATTTTCGATCCAAAGCTATCGGGTACCCCACATAAACGCCACGAAGGCAAAGGCTTCTAAGCTCTGAACGTATTACGTATGCTCTCATTGTAATACGGAGCAGATAGAAAAATCCTACTCCCGACTGCATGAAACAGTCGTACTTCCTATAATAGAATACGGACATACGGACAATTCATATACGAAACAGCCAATAAAAATATCCTTCAACTTCAGATGTAGTAAACAATAATGGAGTTAGGATAGCAACAGGCGCTTTTAGAACATCACAACTGACAGTCTGATGTCTGACGCTGGAGTTCTACCATTGAAATTTAGAAGAGAAAAAATGGCCATTTAGTACATGTTAAATGTACTCTCTAACAAAAATCACCTTCTCTTTAAGATGTTTTCTTTTCCATCTAATACAGAAATATTTAAGAAAAAATCCAAAAGATATCATCCCATATCATACAGAGCAATACAACAACAAAAAAATATGATATACAAACAGAACTGTCATTTGACACAAAAATTTCACTCCCATTACCCTTGGAATTCTAAGCAAATCAAAGTCGATTTAGACCTTTCGACGTTTAAAACAGATTCTACATTAGATAGATGCCCACATTTTCAAAAAACTTTACCAAGAAAAAGTCCACAAATTCAGTAGAACTACACAAATACAAGAATTATAAAAAAATCTATACAGACGGATCAGTTATAGACTTTAAAACGGGTTGTGCATTCTACACAAATGATGAGAGTAAAACATTCCATCTGCCTAACGAGACGTATATTTTCACAGCTGAATCTGTGACAGCATATTATATAACCCGCCGTGAATCAAAATTTTTAATTTGCTCAGATTCATTATCATCGCTAAAAGGCCTCAATGACATTTACTCACGTAACCCGCTTATACAAAAGGTCCAAGACGAGGCACACCGATCTAGAAAATTATTCGTATTTATATGGATTCAAAGTCATATTGGAATCACAGGCAATGAAGGCAGACGAAGTTATCAAAATCAAATATCAATACAAAAACTGTTTGAACAAAGATATTACCATCACAAAGATTTGTTTAGATCAATCTAGGCAAAAATCCAAATTGCGTGGAAAAATAATGCTTAAATACCAATCGCACAAACAAATTGAGAACAAAAAAAAAATGTAATGTAAACAAATGGAGAGAAACGAAATTCTAACAAGAAATGAATCAATCATTCTCACGAGGTTACGAATTGGCCACACAAGACTGACACACTCTCCATTATTTCCAAATCGGACATGCCTGTATGCGAATGCAGGAATCCTCTAACCGTCAACATATATTTGAAGACTGCCCACGTAATCTAAATATTAGACTTAGACATGACATCAGCGGGGTAGGAGATCTTGGAAGAGAGGATAAAAACGAAAACATTTTAAAATTCATCAAAAATCTTAACCTAGAAAACAGAATATAAGAGAGTAACTTGGATTGCAATATTATTTAAGTCAAAGCACCAAATTTTTCAAATGTCATATGATACGTTATTCAAGATTTTAGACATATTATGTAGTTAAACTAGATAAACTATAGAAGGGGTCATTAATGTCAAAAGACTTGGACCATAATAAACATAATAATAATAATATGGTAAATTTTTCGAATTTGAATATACTTTATAGATAATATTTCGACTTTACAGTTTTTGATTTTTTTACAGAATTTAAATTACCAAAAAAACATTGTGGAAGAGCATGTGATAATGATAATTTTTGATAATGATAATTGGTGATAATGATAATTGGTTCAGCATGTACGAGCCTGATTGGGCTAAATCTAAAGTCTCATTGCTCATTGTCTTCAGTTTAATAAAAGCTTAGTGATCAAGATTACAACACCTCGTCGTTTTCTTTATTGATGATTTGAGCAACACATGCAAACAGCTTCTGAAGCATACAACTGATCCAAGAACTAACGAGATGGTGAAATTAACTGTAACTTTAATTTTTACGATGCTTACACGATTAGTTTACGTAATAGAAGAGAAAAGTTCTCAAAAATTAAACGAACTGGGATCGCTCAGCCAGTTCCAATATGTAAAAGGACCAAAAAATCATTCGACGCCAGTGCCTACTTTCACCGAACTCGATGACTGAAATTGAACAATGCAGCCTGATTTAACGACCCAACGAGTGATTGTTGAAGTGTTGAAGCTATTCAAAAACATTTCCGCTTAAGGTTGAGTTTTTCAAATCTCGTCCGATATTGCTTGATGTGCTCTCAGTATAATGTATTGCTATGTAGAGCTCAAATACCTAAAGACACATTTCCGCATGTTAATAAATTCTGGTGTCAATATTACGCATCAAGAATTTGCAATATTCACGAAAAAGTCATTGAGCTGTCTAAGTTAATCGAACAGAAATCTGTAGCAACTGTCAAAGTCAACGAGTTTCTCTTTAGGCGATGATAATTTTAAAAACAGCTGTTTACTGTTTTTCCTTTAATGCATTAAAATAAAAAAAAATTGTTCTGCAAAATTTTTATTCATATGTTTTGAATGACATGTTTTAAAAACTTTTTTTTACTTCTTCTTCGACTTATTATAAAAAAAATTTGAGGAGACCAATGCATTCAGCGATTTGTCAGTTAAGCGAGATCTGATTTTAGTGCAAAAGCTAGCACTCACGGAGAAACACGTTCCACGTCAGTTGAAGTGGGTTTGGTCGATAGTAGAGCATCATAAAGCTTTTGAAGATGATCTGTTCGTATACCAGTGTTTTTAAGAACCATTTGAATTTATCCTGAGCAGCGTTAGTGGTTATGATACTCTCTTGAACTTTCCAATTCAGCTCCTCTTGAAGTGACATTGACATTGTTCTTTCTTCGGCATCATTTGAAAGAGTTTGAGTTTCTCTTATCGATGATGATTGCCATGTCATTGCCAACAACACAGAATAAGCGAGAAGCAAGACTGGCGGCAAATATGAGTGAGTTTTTTGATGGCGAAAAGAAGGATCTTTAAGTGAGCGTAAAAGGTTTATTTTAAAAGGTAATTTTATAATAAGTTTTGCTTTCGGCTGACAAATATTAAAAATGTTTTGCTCCGGAAATTTTGCTGCAAATTTTATGGCTCTTCCAAGCCGCACTGGCCCGCGTGGAAGAGTATGGCCTTTAAAGCTCCCGGGAACGTCAAACTTCATCAAATTTAACGGTTTTTTTTTCGTCAATTGTCAAATTTGATTCTCCGAATTTTCATCGCCGGAGGAGGAAATTAGGATCAAAAGAAGAATTGCGTGCAGTTTCAATACTGGGTGCCGATCACGGAAGCCAAATCTGTCTTTTTCCCCGTCATTAAAGGCCTTTTAATTTTGGAATTTTGTAAAAAACAGCGTTCTCGATGAGTTGCTCTTTTCTCAATACTGAGATGAAAAATGGCTATAAATAAATAAAATAAATAAAAGTTCATAACATCGTTGTTAATTCGCTCATCAATGCGTCGCTTTATGTTGTCATGAAGCGCTCAACTGATGTCACGATCGATGTCTGAGAGTTTTGAAGCATAAACTTGATTATTACATCTGTAGACAACAATGTGGCATCTTCTTTGCTTAAATTTTTGACAGCAAGCTCAACTGGTTTTAGCACGTTTTTTAGAACTTTCAATGCTTCAAAATCAACGCAATTACTATATTCATCTTGTTCTGACGGAATTTGAATTCGACCCAGCAACTATTTAATTCATTCTTGTACATAATATTTTCAACAGTCGCATTAATTTCAAACATTCTCGAAACATCAGCTAGGTAGGTATATATAGTCCTCTCAGGCACCAATACATAAAAATTTTATAAAACTGTCAGTCTTGCAGTCAGTCAGTATCGCAGAGATCACCAGCACTATTACACTCTTACAAATCAAAGTGCATCACTCACATCGTGATGGAAACGCCTCGACAATGAACACTTAAGCAGTGGAGAAAGGATGTCACAGATGACTTCAGCACTTGGCAAGATCTCCACGACTTTCTGGATGTATTGCAACGCAGTATGGATGATCAACACTTTGAGATGAAACCAGCATTCCACAAGTCAGATTCCAAGTTCACAAAACAACAGTTCATCATTTAATAACGACACGCAATCAAATGTGCGCTTTGTTTCGAACCAATCGGTTGCATAAGTGTGAAAAATTCCAATCCCTGACGGTCAACGAAAGATTTACAGTCGTTTAAAGAAAGAATCACTGTAACAACTGTTTGGCGCCGTCACATCGTGCTCGTGATTGCCGAAATAAGTTAAAATGTCATACGGGCAATAAGCCTCATCACACAATGTTTAATTTGAATAAACACCGAAGCTACAATATGCTCAGCTTCAGTATACGCAGTTGTCACCTGCATCTCAGCCATTCAATCCAATGAACCTGAACAAGCAACCAGTCAGTGGGAATCATACATCGATGACTACGATTTCGAATCATTCTTTCACAGCAAGAAAGTCAACAATTTATCAACTGTATTGGTAAATGTGACGACGAACACGGAGAGTACATTTGGGACGAGCATTACTCGATTCATGACCACTTCGTTCGCCAATCAGCTGCGCCTCAAACAAGAAGATTCAGCTGGCTCACATTAAACATTCCCGAACATATGATGCAGTCATGATTACCCCGATTGTCAACAAGTCATGTTCACATCGGCAATGCTCGATAACTCAGTTTTCTGGGATTCTCAATGGAGACTATCAGATTCACAATGGGCCCACATTAAAACACACACCATTTGGATGGCTCATTGGTGTGTGAAGTCAGCACATCGACATAAAAAAGCAACAACATTGTTTTCAAGATTCAACAAGGAAGAATCAAATGAGGAACTCGTTCTTGATAAGAAGTTAGAACAGTTCTTTTCCGCAGAAAACATCGACTCAACTCGGCTAGTGCTCCCAGCTGAAGAGAAATATTGCGAAAGTCTTACATCGAAACAACGACAAGAGACGATGGCGGGAAAATTCATTGTTAAAATGCCATCAAGCAAAACGCACTTATGCTTGGTAATAATCTAAACACAGCGATTCATTAGAACTTCAGGATTGATGCGAAACGAAAGAGAAGAGGAATCCATAATTATATTCAAAATACATGACAGACCTAATCGAAAAGGGTCATATGACAGAAGTTGGACCAGCAGGTCAACCCGTTCATTACCTTCCGCATCATGGTATGGTCAAGCAGCTCCACACAAAACTGCGCCCAGTTTTTCAATGCGTCATCGGTCAGTGAAACCGATATTTCTATGAACGACATTTT